>VDFB02371504.1:0-12045 GCA_007258455.2 Sequoia sempervirens
CACAGAACCATGTGCACCGTAGAATGTTCGTGCTCCTAAGGTAAGGTACCATCAATGATGCCTTTTAAATGGCAAGCAGGACAAAATTCCTACAACAAAGACTTAGGGTCCCTATGATGGTGGGAGCATGGGAGAGGGCATCCCATGATGAATTATGATGAGTTGCAGTAGCAATCAATCACTGGTCTACAAAAAATGAGTTCCCCGTGTGTCTTTAGTTTATCAAGATCTCAAATGGGTTTGGGGGGATGCATGACAAAACATTAATCTATTATTCCTAGTGGTTGGCATTACGAGCGAAGATTTGCATGATCAAAGAATGGTGAGCTACGTGATGCAACTATGCAATGGTTTGAGGAGCGAACATTGACGTTGCGGGCTCTGACTCCTTCGGTGCTAGCGGGAAATGTTATTTGTGTTTCCTTTAGTCTATTGTCATTATTCATGGTATCCTCATTCCCATGTCTTCCTACACTCTTGTGCCCATGGGTTCAAAATAGATTCCTCTCATGTGGGTTCAACCTATGTAGAAGGCTATCAATGCTCCACTATTTTCAAACAGCGTCGACACCTACGCCGTCCACATGCTTCCCACTTAGATTTCTCATTCTTGGGCCACTCCTTTGAGGGGTCCGACACCTTTGCAACTATTCAAGAAAGTATTTCCTTGCATTAAATCCATGTGAGCTAGCAACTATGGTTTATGTCGAGTGATTCTTTGTGCAACTGATGAGACTGCGAAGAAGCTTTATATAAGTGGTGGTGAGCGTGGTAACAAATTATAATACTTATAAGTTACGATATGAAAGGAATGTTAGGGTAGTGGTATTGTTGGTTGGTCTCTGGAAATGGTAGTAAACTCTTTGCTCACTGGAACAAGACAGGTTGGTGGTGTCATCTGGAACAAATGAAGACATATGTAATATCCCATCATTGGCATCACTTAAGAGCATCAGGGTGACCCTTTGCTTCTGCGAAATAATAGAAATTCCTTCTTCTCATGGATGGTGTTGGTAAATAACTCACCCACACTTGTGTCTAATTGAAAGGCCACAACCACATCTTAGGTATGGGGATCAAATTAGTCTCAGGGCCTGATAATGAAAAATAAATAAAGACAATGGACTATGTCACTAATAAGATGGTGCTCTTAAGGTAGGTATGTCAGTGCTATTAAGGGTGTCGGGTGGTAGGAGTGGGTTGTTGGATGAGATATTGAGATGTTGGCATTGGTGGATGAATTAAATACAATGCATTATATGATAGTATAAAATGGGAGATTTTAGTGGATATGAGTATCCAAAATGGATGGCATCAAGAGACCAAGATCTGAAAGTTTCAAATATCAATTCTATTACCTTGGGTCTTTCTTTTATGGAATCATTGCTATCCTGCTTGGGGGGAGCATGACATGCTCTAAGGATTGCATGAATGATTGATGTCATAAATAAAACATCAGAAGCTCATAGTCAGTAACAAAGCATATCAAGCGGTGGTAGTAATGTGGGTTTCTGTCAGCCCGAGGATGTTCTTCATGGCTTCCTTATCACATCCCATGGTGGTGATCATTCTATGGAGTTTTTGAATGTGGGATCTACTTTTGCAATGGCCATCAGTCTTCATTGTCGCTACTATGACGATCACCACATGTTGCCCCCCCTTCTTTGATTCGTGAGCGACTGCTCAGGTGGATTCCACATTTCATAATGTTGGTGTCTCCCATTTGCTTGCTTGGCTAACTCACACCTATCATCTATGGGGAATCTTATAGTGACAATCAAAATCCACAACAATGAGCCTGAGGAATTGGTGCATGAATCTTGGGTCATCAGATTCCTCTTCCCCAACAATCTATGAAGTTTTTGAGCTTAGTTTTTGACATAACAGACATATCCATAGGCTAGGAAATGATTATAGATTAGATAAAACAATCCCATGTTGTGGACCAACTGCTCATCAAATAACTTTTCGGGATAATCCATCACATCCACAAAATAAAAAAGTCTCTAACCAGTGGTTTGCATATGGATATCATGTTGTGCTATCGAGCAGTTCAAAATTAAAATAATAATAGAACACTTTATATCTTTAAGCTCGAAGAAGGATCTTGTGGAACTTCATACGTGGCTCTCCCTTCACCTTCGGCTGTGACTACAATGGTGTTTTAACACTAGCATCCCACCTATCCTTACCCGTGATATAGTGACAACCCACATCACTATGGTATATGCACCTCTTACGGCCGCGTCACGCACCTGTGACGGTGTACTAATGACATGGTCCTGCACTCTCTATCTCCTAGAAGGGCGCTTGGTCTGGATAAGGTTTGTGGGCTGATTCCTTAACTACATGATCATGGAGGGGGGTCTCCATGCCCTCAATTAATAAAGTAACAAAGCAGAGGGAGTGTTCGGTTGCATGCATTGTGTCAATCATATTCAACCCGGTGTCCTCAGCTTGGCTTTTCCTCGTACCTGCTAAGAGAAAGAAAAGGAAAACCCTCTTTGATGAATTGAGGAGTAATTAATGAATGCTTGAGGTACCTCATGAGCCTCACCATAAAATCATCCAAAATCTAAGGGATGTTCATTTCATGATGGGAGGGTTGTGATCCTTTGATTTTATTCCAATATCTAGGCATCTATAAATTTACAGGGGATTCTTCATTATGAAGATATTATAAATTCAATCATGGTAGTAAATGTTGTAATCTTAAATGAATCTTTATCACTTTAATGGGCCCTTAGGTGTTTTGATTGGAAAGGTTTATGGGATAAGGTTCATAAATAAAGGGACATGATTTGAATTCATCTAATGAGAAATTGTTAATCCTCCTTAGTTATTTTTTTTTCTATAGAAGTGAAAGGAAATTTGGGAAGGACCTATTGTAATTGAGAATGCCTAGTATGGAATCATGCATAAAGGAAGAGTTTCCCTCGATAATGTGAATAGATTAAGGTCCACTGGGGATGGATTTAAAGGAAGTACCATGGCCCCTTTGAAGTAGAGCCTGAGATTTAAGGAAAATCATTTCATGCTATTAATATGTGTGTGATGAATTATAAGAACCACGGGGAATTAAGAAGGAATGATTTTGGACCTGAAATGTTGTGATTTGTATTGTTGTCCTATTATCTAGATGTGATTAAGCCATTTAATTTCTCTTTTTGATTATTATTATGGCTTAGAAGATATGATAAGGCTATTTAAATTGTAGTTAAGCTACCATTTAAACTAAGCATTAAGTGGTCACACAAACACCAAAAGGTCGCCCATAAAATTCTATATCATTATTTGTATGATCTTAATTCAATCTACTATTTTGTATAGGGATTTGTTTATGAATGAAGATCATCAAAGGGGCTTGCTCTAGGAAGGGATTGCACATGATGGTTCATCTATGGGTCTACTTCTGCATGACCATCCATTATAATGTACCAAGGCTGACAAGGATTGCTAATAAAAAAAATGTCTACACAAACAACGATTAACTTGTCAAATGGACTGGCAAACAAATGGTTGCATGCCAAAGAAGGAATAATCAATGCAAGGAAGTCTAATGGTTGCACAAGGAATCAAAGGTAAGGGGGGACTATTCTGTCTCTTATCAAATGATCACGATCTTTCAAGGGCTTCCCCATCAAATCAGGAGGTAGCTAAGCTGTCCCACAATAGTGAAAATCTGCAAACAGGGTCTGTTTGATCTAATGAAGAATGTTGCAAACACATCAAGTAAAAAGGTAGCCTTCAAACAGTTTTAGCTACAACAAAAGGGTAATCAGCTAGGGGACAAAAGTACAACACCTAGGCACTAAAAGACAAAATAGGAATGATACAAAAGATGTATTTTAAATTCATTTATAATGGGGGTAGGTGAAACCCTAATGTAAGGTAAATCTGAGCCATTCATTGTAAATCAATCCCAACCATTCATTTGGGCTTTGGAAAACTATAAATAGGGGTCTCCCCATCATTTGTAAAGGGTTGGAGAGTTGGTGTAAAGACATTCTGTAACAATAGAGAGCTACTTTGCATGATTTATGGGTGTTTCTCTTAAGTTTTTTCATTATGCATGCATGGTTGTACTTCCATGTTAGATTAAGTTTGTAGTTTCTTGAGTGGATGTGATAATGGAAATTTTTGTTATGGTTTCTAATTAACTTTCAGCCCATACTTTTAGCACTTTTTGATGACAAACTACTATGTAAAGTTAGCTTGGGCTTCTTTATTTCAATGTTGCAACTTAGTTCAATTGCATGTTCATGATGTGCATGTGCAATCTAAAAATATGCAATCCTTAGAAGATTGCATTGGTTTTGTGCAGCTGTAGGCTTTTCTTGGTCAAACAAAACATAGTTTAGGAAGTTTTTCTATTGTAGCAGCCTCCATGATTACTGTTCATTCATAATTTTGGTCTAGGAACTTCTCCCTTTCCCTTCCCTTTTTTCCTTTTTTTAATAGTGACTTTGAACAAGGTTCATTGCACATTGTAAAGCCTAATCTAAAGCTAAAATAGGAGTCCTAGACTATTGTTTTGAACTTGTAGCAATTACACATCAATTTCACACCTTAAGAACTTCATTTGTAGGCCCAACTTTCCACAGTTCGTAACTCATCCATAAGTCAGCCTCGTGATTACCAGAAAGTCACATGAAACAACTGAGATATTCCAAGCACTTTCAATACCTGACATTAGAGACCTTGGGATAGTGTTTTTCAATTTGATTGTGGAAGACTTTATTTCAAGAGAGGTGATGCACCTATGCGTTACCTGTGTTGAGAAGTGCATAAAAAAAACATCAACAAATCTGGTGCTAGAAGGAGGGTTGGCATGTTGAGGCCACAAAGTTGGAAATTTGAAGTTGAAAAGAACACTCAAGCAAATATATGAGATAGGAAGGTTTCCCCATATGCTGGAATTTTAAAATCAGAAAATTTTGAAGGCAATCAAGAACAAGAGATGAGTTGAAATGGAGCAACATTCATAAATCAACATCACTCAACTACATGTAGATTTGAATAGAAGATTGAGGAGACCATTGCAACAATTCACATTAGTAGAAAAGTCTATAATCCATGGTACATGTAGGCACAATGAATTGGTATGTTTGACATTCTTGAACAGGATTGAAAGAGTCTTGCAAGGAGAAATTCCCTTTTGTGAAATATATCAACCTTTAGCCCTTGCAGCCCTAGAGGAAGAGTTGAAAACCATGGCATCTAAGGCATTCAAGGAGCTAATCCAAGAGTGTTTGGGTAGCAAAGATGGACCAAGATTGGAGGAGATATTGATGTCTAGTTGGTGCAGATTTCACAATGCACCTCACTCGGAATTAACTTGTTCATCATGTGCAAACATCATCACTCAAGTCAAGGGCTGCTTGAACAAGTTGGAGCAACCATCCCATGAGGAAAAAGAGCTGTCAATAGTAGAAGGACAACAAAGTAAAGATGAACCAATAAATTTGACACAAGCTAGTGCTGGCCCAACAAACATAGAAACTAAAAATCAAGAGGAAGAAGGTAATTTCCTGGGGACGTCGAGAAGCTCTGATGAAAGTTCACTCTACAAGGAATCAAAAGGTTTGTTTCCCAACAAAAAAGAGTAGTCTTTCACATGAGAAGAGGAGCCATTAGCAGTTGATGAATGAACAAAATTTGCAGCAACACATGTTGAGGAAGCTCATGAAGATGCTAAAAATTAGGAGGAAGAGGCTGAAAGCCTAGGGATAGCAGAAAATGATAATGAATGCATAAGTGAAATAAGATTAGAAGACCTCTCCTATAGGAATGAAAATGACCAAGCATCTGAAAATAACGATTTGGGGGAGTGGGAACAATCATATGCTATGGTTGTCCACTATTCGACTTCCTTCCCAAGTGATGATGAGGACCCAATTGTGGAAAGATACAACCAGCTAATTTCAAGACTAGCAAGGGATTGGTCTGAGCTAAAATATCAAGTGGATTTGGAGGTGCTATTAATCCTGAATTGGTGTAGGCTCCATAATTCATTGCACTCGAAGTTCACATGCGAACTATGCCAAGAGGCCATTGAACAAGTCAAAGAAAAAATGGGGCAGTCAAGTGCACTGCCTCCTATAGCTGCTTTCAGAATTGAATGTTAGGATCAAGTGTCAGAACCAAGTTATAATTCTACTAAATTCAGCCCTCATGAGGATGTCGGGGCAGCAATAGAAGGACAATGACAACATTTAGAACTTCCAAATAATGAAGCAGAGCACACTGAGGTGTTGCTCATCGGACATCAAGAACCCTTTCCTCTTGAAGAGCATTTACACACCATGGATGATAGGCTTTATGGGGAGTCCTTCGAGGGAAATCACATAGTAAATTTTGGCCCCCTTGATGAGGTACCGTCCATTGATGACTTCTTTCTTTTAGGAGTTGTATTGCAAAGGTATGCCAACACTGAAGAAGAATAGATCTCAAAAGATGGGGGTGATGAAGGCCTACTTTCTGAACCTCTAGATAGCAAATCATTAGAGTTTCTAGATTGGGAGAGGAACTCTTTCTCCATCTATAATGATAGTGAAAAAGAGGAAATGAGCAGACGTCATGATGAGATACATGAACTAGAAAAGGAGGAAGAGAAAGGTGGGGGTGTTTTGATGACTGCTAATAAGTATGACACACCTGACCAATTATAGGATACAACTCAGAGTCTTGCCACCTTGACCATAGTTGATTCTATTTCACATTCAAAAGGATGAAATAAGATAAATTTGTGCATGTCATGTTCTCATGACATTGAGCATCATAAAAATAAGGTCACCACCTAGGGAAGAAATGGGATACCGTGCTGCCTTTTGAGAATGACAATCAAGTGGACACCAGGTTTGTAGAAGATTAGTGAGACAAAGTCTATCTCCTCGAGGAGCAGTTTATAGGGAGTTCTGATCCCACCCACGAGGTTGGAGGTGCTTGCTGCCCAGTTCTCTAACCTTGTGCAAGCTTAATGTTCAAAGTGTTGCACCATCACGGTGCCCTCCATCAAGCGCCAGTACTCTATTGGTAGAGCTTGCTTTAAACATCAAACAACGCCTCATTTGCATGATGAAATCTAGGTTCTATCTTTCCTTTCTCCTATGAATACTTGCAATTGTGCTTATCAATTTGTTTATGGGGAAAAATGGAAACAAATGTGTTTATGGATCAACCATGGGTTTAATGAATCACCTCAATTACTTATTTTTTCCTTGATGATGTGATTGAATTTGGAATGCTACTATGTTGAACTTTATTTTTCTGAATATAAGGATAAATTTATGTGGTTCAGAACTATAACGGTTTCCCTTCTGCTTGTGCATGCATTGCAAAATCATACAGGCTAGGTTTGCTTTGCTTGAACATAGTGCTTTGTAAATATCTTTGTACATAACCTATTTTGAGTAGTGTAGGTTTTGACTACATACCTCGAGTTCATGTATATAATATCATTTTCCTACTTTTGTTAGAGTAGTTGGTTTGCTATAGGTTAGACTTGATTTAGAGTAGTTTGCTTGCTATTGCTTTCGCTTTCCTACAGTGGGTTAGTTTAGGCATTTTACTCTTGTTTTGCTGCCGCTTTGCTACTACTTTGCTCGGGGTCCATGTACCTTTAGCTAGGAATGTTTGATAGCGCCTGATGACCATACTTACTACACGGGACTATTCTGTGTATTTCTTCATCCAAACTCTAATCAAGTTTTTTAGAGTGGAAGGAATTTGAGGATCTTACATTGAGTGTCAGGTCATCCAATATTGATTGAAGGGGGTAAGTTGGTGGTTAGTCTCATTCACGATGTATTCTAAAATCTTACATCTCTTACACATTTTAAGAATCTGACGGTCACTGTAGGAGCTTTTGCAAAGTCTAGTTAAGTGAAAATTCTAAAAAAAAAATTCAACACCATTATGATTCTCAGCCTTGAGTGCGAGCTTCACTGCTTCTAGGTTGAAATAAAAGAATTGAAAAGAGAAAATCAAAAGAAAAGAAAAGAAAAGAAAGGAAGGAATTGAAAATCAAGAAAGAAATTCAACTTTTAGAATTATTGGTAGGGGCTATGGATGCACAGCTAGCGGTAGAAGTAATGTTAGAAGTCACAAACAACCTTAGCCGGGCTATGGATGCGGCGGCATCGAGGGAAATGTCCGGATGCTTTTGGAGTTAGAATAAAAGTGCGGTAGCTTAACTGGACATAGCGGGTTCAGGGAGGAATTAAAAGATGGGAATTAACACATATGCACACAATTGGATTTTCAGTGAATTGAAGGCTGAGAAACTAGTAGTTTTGATCCTTTGGTTGAGCATCTAGTTTTTTTTCTCTAGCGTGAAGGTTAGAACCAGAGATTCTAGGTTTGTGATTCTAGTTTTCCATTGAAATGCTGGGCATTTTGAGTGAAGTTGTCATTTGTTAATGAACACGCAGCCCTGGTAGGGACCCCCTTCTTTCCACTCTAGCGGGTTTCCCTCTTACCATTTTTTGTACCCCTATTTCCAAGCCCAAGCTGTCCCTAAGCCTAAAAATGATCAATTATCCCATTGGCCAAAATCACCTCACTAAGTTCCACCAAGTCTTTTTCTTTTGTGGGCTAGATGTTGTGGATTTCCCCTTGCTTTTCGCCTGGCATCTATCATCCTTGGCTGATCCATGTTTGCAGGTTTCCCTTGGTTAGTCACCATTCGACTCCACTATTTACCTGTGGCCAAGTCCTTGCGTCCACCCAACGAGTGGACCCCGCACCCATTTTCATCATTGTGTCCTTCATGATTCGTAGACCCATAGTTGTGAGTCATCCTGCGCAGGTCTCCATACCTATTTCATCACTTTTGCAGTTACTGCTCATCACTGCTTTCCTGCTTCACATGCTCACAATCCGCCAATGCCATTATCTTCTTGCAGGCGTGGCCATGAGGTTGACTGTCCACCACCCCATTCTTGTAGAAAGGGAATTCACCCGTGACATTTTGCACTTCTCTCCCGCACTGCACTAAGTTAACCACTCCCAAATGACATCCTTAATGGCACATTTAGGTTGGTCCTTAATGAGAGAGCAGGGTTTTTCATTGTCCTTAATAGTTCCCCTAAATGGGTTTTCCACAACTAGCATGCTTACTTTTAATCTCTGCACTGTCCTGACCTCGCATGATGAAATCCTAAGTTAATTATGGAGTTTTTACTTATCAAGTGATGACATTCAAGGATGGTGCCCATGACCACTAATTATGTGGAAGTTGCAATGTGAGCCTCGACTATTCTTTTGCCATTTTCTCAATAAAATTCTTTGAACATCCGCTTGGGTTGATTATTGTCATTTACGTTCATGGTCCCGCATCTTCTTCTCACTATGGCCATTATCACGGGGCTCACTAACATTGCATGCATCCACCATTTAAAGAGATGGTTCTCTCACCACAGCACACCAAACCCGGACTCCCGTACCATCATTCCGCTTGAATGAGCATTACCTCCACAGTGCGCAATCATAAAATTTTTGACTTTGATGTGATTTCCAAGTTATATGTTCATGCATTCATCATAAACTGATTTAAAATGGTTCATGTTTTGAAGGATTGATAATGTTCTTCAATGAAGATACTTAGGTGAAGGGCAGAGTTATGAGTAGATCATCCTGCAATGAATCACCTAGTTGCAACTTTCCATATTTGATGGTCAAATGCACTCTTACTTTAAAATGAGTCAACAAATTGAATTTGTAAGCCTAAAAGGAATATATGAGAGATTGTATGTAAAATAAGCAAGGGTGCGATCTTAATGATATAATGGAGTCATTAGTAGGAAGGTGATAAAAGTTGCAAATTTGTGAGTTGCATAATGCAACAAATTTGTAATTGCAACGGTTATGTGTTTTGAAAGTTGGTTTCTTAGTGGTTAGGGGAATTGCTTAGTTAGAGGGGTATGAGAAAAGCTATGTAAAGCCTTGAGAGGCTCAAGATGTGGTTGTTGAAGTTGAGGGGAATGAATAAAAACATTGGATTTACTCTATTTTTTAGATTTTCACTAGTTTTTTTGAGTTTTTTGCTTGTGTGTAGGCTGCACAAGTTTCCTTTGCATTGATTTCTGATGTGCATCAGTAGATAAATGTTCTAACCTACATTTGGTGCCTTGGCTGGGTTTGTTCTATTTCATTTAGGGCCTTAATTCATTAAACTTCATTTACCGGGTTCTTGAATAGGCTTGAGGCTTTAAAGTTGTTTTGATGGCATAACCATCATCCCACATACTATCATCAAATGAAACTTAGTGGGATGATGTAGTAGGGTGTAGGGAATGTTAGTTTGGAAGTAGGAGGCATGGAAGAATGAGCCCTTGGCTTGAAGGATGAAAGTACGGGAAAGGAATGCATATTTTCTCTTGGAAAATGGTGGTTCAAACCTATGAAAAGATAAAGCAAGGATGTCAAAGGTGACAAGAGTGTTTTTTAAGCATGGGAGGACCTATTGCAAGGTGTCTGAGCAGTTAGTTTGGCTAGAAGTGGATGGGAAGGTGAAGTTTGAATAAGGGTGCCTTAAAACCCTAGCTACTTAGGCTACAAGGAGGGTTTTTTTATTGGAGGTTTGTTTGTCCATTTGGGTTCATGAAACATAGAAAAACCTTAGTTTTGGAACTTAAGTCAAGATTTTTTTTGGGTTGGAAGGTCTGGGGTGGAGATCTAAAGGTAGTCTCTTTGTAAAAGTGGCTTAATTTGAGGCTTAAAACTGTGAAAAATACAATTTTGAGGAATTTGGTCTTAAAAAGGTGTATCTAATTTTCCTATATGTTGTGTAACTCCAAAAAGGGTGTCTAAATCCATTATTTTTTTGGTGAGTCATTCAGGAAGTTTGGGTGAAAACTAGCTAAAACTGGGTTCCCACTACTACAAGGGAAACATATGTCAAGTGGTGAGTTTTGAGGAATTCAATGAGTCTACCTCAGGGATTGTTCTCAGTTGATTCATTTTCCATTGTATGAATTTTGAGGACCTTTATAGGGTTCTTTGTGAAGTTTTGATGTCTATTTGTAAGTTTGAGGGGTTGTGATCCTTAAGGGTGAGTTCATTCCTATTAGGCTGAATCCATTGTGAGAGAGTTCTTTTGGTTAAGGATTGTCATTTTCATTGTTGTGAGTCTTCTCCACCTTGGCTCTGCATCATAGAATTCAGACCTAACATTGCAGTAGTGACCATAAGGGTGGCATTTGAAAGTGTAGGATGAAGAAAGTATGCTTGGGGCCACATCAAATTTGAAGTTGGTGACGCACAAAGTTTCCACTTGCGGGTTCTACCACATGGATGGCAGTGGCCAAAAGGCCATTCCCTCATGAATTCCTCCTTGTAATGGCCCAAGTCCTTTCCCTCGCATGTGGTGTGGATATGATATTCTCGTAAGTTTTTTATTTAAGAGAATGTTGACTCAGCTAGACGACACCCAAAACACGTAAATGTTTTCAAAAATTCCAAGATCTCAGGTGTAGTTGAGCAAGCCTAAACAAAGATAGTATTCCAATGGACTCATTCTAGCTTGAGCATGAGGATTCTATGAGTTAATAAACACCATTTCATGATGATCTAGTAAGTTTGGTTGAGACTCCCTTATGGGCTCTTCTTTTGCTAGCACCACCTACGCAACACTCTCATATAGTTAACTCACTCCCTACTCCCGTGCACTCTTCATAAGACTCAAGACTTAGTTTTCTAGAGGAAGGAAGGTAGAGTCTTGAAGAGCATAATCTAATGGATAATCTTCTAGACCACTTACTAAGCTTACACATGGGAATAATAATCAAAACCATCCACAAAACCATGTGTGTTGTAGAATGTTCGTGCTCCTAAGGTAAGGTACCATCAACAATGCCTTTTAAATGGAGAGTAGGAAAAGAATTCCCGCAGCAAAGACTTAACATCCCTATGATGGTAAGAGCATGGGAGAGGGCATCTCATGATGAATTATGACATGCTACAGTCAAAATCAATCACTGGTCTATGTAAAACGAGATCCCCGTGTGTCTCTAGTTTATCAAGATCTGAAATGGGTATGGGGGG
>VDFB02371505.1:0-33398 GCA_007258455.2 Sequoia sempervirens
CCAGACTTTGTGGAAACAATCGCATTAAGTAGGTATCATCATAAGCGAATTCTAGACTCATATTTTGAAAATCCCTCACATTTTCAATGGGATCAGTTTTTCCATTGCACCTATCAAATTTTGGTATTTTGCAATGTTTTGGAAAAGGGATCATTTGAAGACTCCTATCGAATGGGTAAGGAGATATATCATCCAAAACATACTTCTTTTTTGTGCCCCCTTGCATCTCCTTTATTTGCCCATGTAATTCTTGTATCTATTGAGTAAGGGCACTAAAATCATTACTAAAATCATTAAGAGGAATTTCAAGATTCTATTTAATCCCTTCTATATTGAAATTGGAAGGTAACTTAGCTCCTTGATTAGCTAATGAAATAAAATATCTTTCTTTGTTTCATTCTAAAATCCTTTCCATAAGATTATGGAATCAAGGATCATGCTTTGCTTCTTGAAGCTTTTCTTCTGTTAATTCTTCAATACTAAATGTATTCTTCTCTTTCTCATTATCATCACCCATTTTACTTGTGGTAGTTTCTCCTTTGTCTTTTTCCATGTGTTTTTGAGATCTCGTGAAAACAGGCATAAGCTTTGTTCCAAATTCTACTAACTTTTGATCAAAAGAACGAAATAGTGCAATTTGTGATGGATATGAAAGTCAGGATAGAATGAAGATTCTATGAATTGAAATATTTCTAGTCTTTAGCTTGTGTTGTTCCCTAGTTGAAAGGATGAAAATCCTGTTGGCAGGAATTTAAGCAAAAGATCAAGAAAAGGGATGATTTTGCACTTTATGAAGTTTGATTGTAGTTTTGTAGAAGGATGGATTTTGTGATAAATGCCTAATGTGATTGAGTTCTCTATTGTAAAAATTGATTTGGACGAGTTGAATATTCAATTGCAGGTTGGGGAATATAACAAAAATGAATACGTTGACTATGGTTGTGCCTTTGAGAAAGGGCTTTTCTTTGAAAGAAAGCTCGTGAGTATAATGATTCTATAGCATAATCATCAGTGAAACCTCTAACAAAGTCATGATATCGATGGAGAAAGGTTCTATGTTTAAGTAAAACCTTTCGGCTTTGGTACAAGAATCGTCTTTTCTTCAATAGTTTCTTGTAACTAAGTGGTTTCTTTGGCTTTTTGATTCATTTGAAAATGGATTTCTTAACAAAGATTGTGGATTTCCAATTTCGTAACATGAGAGAAATCAATGTGGTTGTAAGTTTTGGATGATCTTTACTAAATTAATGATTTGAAGACACATCAAGCAAGTTATAGAATAGTTGTGTTAAGCCCTATGCTAAACATGAAGTGTATGATCAAAATGTTGTTCAAAAATTGTTTTCACGGGTTTCACACATGATAGATAGATCAAACAGAATCATTCTTAGTTCTCAAGTAGGTCATCATAATAATCAATAGTCCACATCTTAGAACTGTGTCGACTCACACAACCGTGTCACCCCTGAAAGGGCGCCCATGTTTTTGTCTTTTGTAGGCGCATACTTAGAGTGACGAAAGTGGATACTATATCCCCTAAGAAAATGGTCCTTGGTAGTTATATGGTGAGTATCTTGGGGGTAGATTCTTCCCTCCCCTGCACTGTGATTAATAGGATGTTCAGAAATTGATTTCGGTTAGATACTACACTAGGTTCGTAGTAAGGGTTTCCGTTTGGTACAACAAATGATAGACTCCCTCAAGAGACCTCCCAACCTTTAAAACAAAGGATTTTTGGATGGTTATCTTGCACACTACCATTGAATGAGATTTCCATCAACCATCCGCATTTGATTAAAGTGGGTTGGAAAACTTGGCTTTAGTTGTTCCCACTTAGGTCGTTCCCATAGGGTGAGTACTTTTTCCCACTATGGCAGGCCTTCTAAAAGGTTGTAATTAAAACAGTAAATTTGCATGAAATTGAAAAGGAAAGTTTGGAATTTTGATCACCCATTTAAGGGGAGAGTATAGACCTATTGCCACAGACAAAGAAAACAAATTGTTCTTTTTAAAACCCAAATCACAATTGATCTACTCTAAGTGAAGATATTACTTCACAAAAGCAAATTGTTCAATTTTAATTGCAAGATCATTATGTAGTGACTACCCTAGATTGATTCATTTTAAAATCCATGTCTATCCTAGGATTGATTCATTTTGATTAAGTTACTATCCTAGGATTGGTTCATTCCAATTAAGTTCCTACTGGCCGCGATCGTGTCGGATCTAGTCAAATTGTATTTAAGTTAAAGATTACAATTGCATGTTTTGAAAAATCTATGCTAAAAATAAAAATTTCCCTAAAACAGACATCATGGGCACTATGAAATCATTGATGGGTGCTATGAAACTTCTTATGGGTGCTGAGAAACTTCTGATGGGTGTTGAGAAATCTCTGATTGGTGTTGAGAAACTTTTGATGGGTGCTATGAAACAAATAAAACACACCAATGAAACATTAAACTAAAGAAAGCAAGATAAATTGAATTCAAAGAAAACAAACAAAGCTTCTTCAAAACCATTCCATTGTTCTCTATCTCCAATGATTCTCTTGAAGCTACTACTCTCAGATTGTGTAAGCAAAGCTTCTTAGAATGGAAACCTGCAGAACGAGTATGGAAAATGAGAGTGCTTCTCTATCCTATATGCTAGTGGAGTGAAATGCTGATACGAATATGCACAGGGGCTGCAAATTATGCACAGGGGTTGTGGATTATGGATGCTTCTAAAACTATGAAATGAGGATGATAAGCCATGCTATGAAATGTTAATATGCTAAAAACTGAAATGCTATGAATGCTTGAAAGCTAATTGACTATAGTTTTCCTATATGAAAGCTTCTATGTTTTTCAGAGACCTGGCAGTCCCTTTTATAGCTTTTTGCAGGCAAGAGACTAGCTAGCAAAGATCAATGGCTGTTAGATTGTCTGGTAATTTTGAATGGTGAGAGATGGAGAGGTTGAGAGGAAGATGGAAGATGTTGAGAGGTTAGAAAGAAGAATGGAGGCTTGTCTTCAACCCATGGGAACAAGCTTGCACAGGAACAAAGAAATTAATTTTTCTGTTTTGGAAGTTTGTTTCATGGTTGTTGAAGATAATCCAATATTAAATAAATAAATTTATTTAATTTCATGTGAGTTTGATTTTTGATTTTAGGACTATAGAAGATTTAATTAAATATTTGAGATATGGAATTGTGAATAAACTTTAGAAGAAATAATGAATTTTTAGAGGAATTTAATTAAATATTTAGAATATTTAATTGTGAATGGACTTTTAGATCAATTTAGAAAAGAAGAATATTTAGTCTTTATTTGAATAAAATATTCAAACCAAGATTATATGATAATTAATATAAATAAATTGTAATGTTTATTTAATTAATTAAGAAATGGATAAGAAAAGTGATTAAATAAACTTATTTATTTAATCGAAATGAAAGAATGAACAATATAAATAAATATTAAATTTATTTATACATAGATTGAATTCAGAGATTTAATTAAATATTAAAAATATTTAATTAATTACCAGACTATTGTGATGTGACCATTTTTAGGTGTATACAGAAAGTATTCTAGGTTCCCAGTGGAACTATGCAGGTCATGAAGGTGTCTTGTTCTATACATTAAAGATTAGTTGGTGTGGATTAAAGGGTTTATTTTTGAATGTTTCTAGATCATCTACCGGAAGTTTCATAGGTCCATGCGAAGTTTTGGTTGTGTTGTGGTCTGACAGTGTTTCCGTGGTCTCTGTCAGTGTTCTTGAATGAAGTTTGTGTAATTTTGATAGTCTCAGTTGTTTTGGATTCTTCTCTATTGTTTCTTGGTGTTCTCCGATGTCTCTAGATCATTCTCTATCTTTGAGGTATTTCCACATTATTCAAAGAGCTCATAGTTGAATATATTTTTGCGTATGTTCAATTTTTCATGTTCCGGGCTGACATATTGGTGGTAGCGTGTTGTGGATCTTCATGGTGAAATTAATTAAAGTCTTTTTTATGTTGTAGATGTTAATTTGAGTCTCCACTATGTTGTGGCTAACCTTGGTGGATTTGCATTGAAAATTTATTTGTAAATTTGGGCCGACATTGTAAATATTTTTTATTTTTCTCGCCGACTAAGTTGCAATGAAATCTCATGTTGTGGATATATAAGAGATATTGGTTGAGATAATTTAGTGTGTGCATAAGTGTGAATGTATGTTAGAGAAAGTGTAAATGTGCAAATAATGTTTCTATCATTCAATTGCATAGCAAAGTGTGAAGAAGATTGAGTGAAGTGTGAAGAAGGTTTTCTGAGGTTAATTGAAACTGTAATCAGGTTTGTGTAGAAGCTATTCTCTCAATTCATATTCTTTGGATTTTAATCCTATTATGTATTGTTGGATAGTGAGTCCTCTTTTGTATTTGAGCAGTGAGCTCTAGGCAGTGTGCCTGAATGCATGTACATTCCCCTTATTATTTCTCATTGTAAGAATTGGCTATGAAGGTAGCCACCCAAGATCTAGAGGCCTAATAGAAAGCACAAAAGAGAATAGAATATGACAAGAATAAACTGTATTCAATGTCAATAATATGAGATGTAGTACAATACAATAGTACATAAGAGACCCCTTGGTTATATAGCGAAGGTGAGAACATAGGAGGGCATAAGATTATGAAAAGTGTCGTAATCTTATGACATGAGAAAACAATGAAAAGTTATCACTCCACCTAAAGTGGGAAAGAGATAATGTGATAATCACCACAAAAGGTGGATCACCCACAAAAGGTGGAGAGATAATCACATGATGTGTCCACAAAAGGTGGAAGTGATGTGGTAATGACATGTCAAGTCCACTAAAAGTGGAAAATCTCCAACAACCTCCTCTGTGGTCCCTAAGTAAACTTAACTAAGGTGTAATTATGACCTAGGCCAAGGTACAAGACATTTAATTACACCAACACTCATTATACTTTTAACAGGGTATAATCTTGTGGACTAACCTCCACTGTGGTTTTTCCCGTAATAGGGTTTCCACCTAAAAATATTGGTGTTATCTGTCTCTCTGATGTCTTAATTTTTTGTGTTTAATTGTGTATTCATCATATCTAAGATTAAGTTAAGTGAAGGAAGAAAAGTTTAAGTTTCTATCACAACTGATTCACCCCCCTCTTAGTTGTGTGTCCTTGATTTGTCAACAAATCTGAGGACCTGAAAGTTGTGAAATCTTGAGTTTTTCAAGTTTCTTTAAGACTATTTTGGTCTTTGATAAACTGGTGATAAGTTTAAGAGAGGGTTCCTTTGCAAAAGAGGGATAATTGGAGCCTATTTTAGCCTAAAAAGTTAGATTGAGTCTTGATGTTCTGAAGCACCCTATGGTGGGTTTGTGATATGTTTTGTGCCAGGCTAATGGGTCCCTAGAAGTGTAAATAATTTTTTAGTTTGGTTGGTTTATTGTATGAAAAAGTCTGAAAATTGGTCTTAGAGTCTTACTAGGAAATGGTGGCTTGAGAAGGTGAACTTGCATTTAGAAGTTCTTGGGGTTTTGAAGGTGAGTTATCCTTGTTATCTTGGGAAATCCAATATTTTAAGATGCCTCTTGGGGTCTTGTAAAAGGTTTGAAACAATATTAGTGTGGTTGATCCATTTGGGTGCCTTGCGCACTGAAGGAGCAAACTATTGTTCTGAGAGCCCTTTCAGCATCAAGTTGTGAGTTCATGGTTTGAGGTCTCCCTTGTTCTGCATCAGGCGGACTATTGTATCTCATTACTACTAGACTGGATATTATGCATGTAGTATGTTTATTTTCCAAATTCCAAGTAGATCCTAAAGAAGCACATGTTACAACTATAAAGAGGATATTTAGATATCTTAAAGGTACATTGAATTATGGATTATGGTATCCTAAGAGTGATGATTTCACCCTGAGTGCTTATACCGATGTTGATTGGGTCAGATGTGTAGATGACTGAAAGAGTACCAGTGGTGGTACTTTCTTTCTTGGTAGAAGATTAGTTTCATGGTTGAGTAAAATGAAAGACTTGATTTTTTTTATCCACTCCAAAGGCAAAATATATTTCTACAGCATCCTACTACACACAAGTTTTGTGGATGAAGAAAACTCTAACAGAAATTGGAGTGATATGTGATGAGCCTCTTTCTATTTTTCATGACAATAGAAGTGCAATAAAAATTTCAAAGAACTTGGTTATGCATTCTAGAACAAAATACATATCTATCAAATATCATTTCCTGAGAGAAAAAGTGTTGGAGAATGAAGTCAGATTGAAGTATGTGACAACAAAGGAACAAATTGCAAACATATTTACTAAGGCTCTTCCAAATAATACTTTTGAGCATCTTAGGGAGAGGTTGGGGGTCATTGGCCTTCTGAACTAAGTGCACATGAAGGTGCATCAGTCCAGTGAATTCACAAATTCTTTATTTATCTGGACTGATAAATGGGTCTACTCTGCAAGGGGAGTAGAAAAGGTTTTCATTGTTGCAGTATGAGTGTACTCCTAAGGGGGAGTAATCAGAGTTGTTGGTCTTTGCCATTGATTTCAAAGGGGGAGAAACAGTCATGTGAAAAATAGTTATAGAGGAAGAGAAGGTGTTCTCCCGGGATATTGTGAAGGATGTTTTCTTTGGTGATTTTTCACATCATGTGTTGCCATCAATGACAAAGGGGGATATTGTTGCAAGTATGAGCAAGTTTTGGTGGTGTTTTCATTAATGTTATCATTAATGTCAACAAAGTTCAGTATGTTGCAAATTATACATGTATAGCTGAGATGTTGTTGAAATGTTGTGAGTACATGGAGTTATCTTTATGTCATTGTAGATGTGCTATGTTGATGAGTTTCCAAGTGTTTTTGAGAAAATTAATAAAGAAGAGAAGTCAGACTAATGAATGTGTTCAGATTGTGCTCTGATATGTGCTCTACATTTCTCCTATGTTGATCCTATGCTTGTATGAATCTAAATATTTGATAATGGTGATCTTATGGTGATATATCCTAAGTTTTAGCTTTTGGTGTGATAGTACATGAAAGTTACTTTCACCGGTGTGTGAATTTTTTTGGTAGAGTTGATCTTTTGTGGACTGAGAGATATGTTTCTGCTCCATAGTCCTCTGCTATTTTATTTCAGATATTTTGGATTTGGGATATGTCTTGATATGGTGTTCTATGGGTTTTGGAAAAAAAGGTTGAAGTTTGGTGATCAGAAAGTCATGTTTCGATGTTTCAGTATGAGTTTGCACAGTCCAGATGGATTGGTGAAAGGTGTTCAAAGTTTGAATCATATTGCATTTTTTGCAGATGTATCTGAAGAAATCTAAGATGTATTCTCATGCATAATGAAATGTGTTGTGGAGTCCACATTTCATCTTCTTGTTGGGAAGCATGTACATCAATGTTCATTTGTGTTTTCATTAAGTTTGGCTGACCTAGTGTTTACACTTCATTCAAAGAATAAAATTTAATTAAGGAAGCATGTGGTTGATTTCAAGATATTACTTTTTGATTTGAATTTTTTTTTATTGGTCCACTCTCATTCCTTTGAACCACTGCAAGAATGTTGATTTTCTAACCTAATTTGAATTTATGAAATGAGGTATTTGTGGACGACCTTGGAGAAAGTTTCTAAGGTTGAGGATGGTATAAAAGAAAGTCAAATTGTGAAGAATTGTATGATAGTGTTAAGCAAAGTGACAAAAGTGAGACACAAATCATAAGCACAGAAGTGTGTGTGTGAGTGAGTTGAGACAACAGTACTTCATTGTGTTGGATTCCTGAAGGCAGTGAGCTAAAAGTTTTTGCAATTCTTATTCAAAGGTACAGACATGTGTTAATTGTTGTGGTGGATCTTTTGTTCTCTTTTGTATCTATAGGTAGTGAGCCTCCCTGTTGGATAGTGAGTCCTTTTTCTAGGAATTGAACCTTTGTACTTGGATAGTGATTCCTCTTCTAGGCAGTGAACCCTTTGCAGTGAACCTTTGTATGTAGTTTTATAATCTCTTTATATTGTGAGTTAACCCTCACCGTGGTTTTTACCTTATTGGCTTTTCCACATAAAAATTTGGTTTTCATTATGTTGATTTACTTTCTATTATTTGTGTTTCATTCTCTTACTTAATAACAAAATAGTGTGGTTGTGGAATTGATAAGTGTTGAAGTTTTAAGCTTGAATTTTGTGACAACTGATTAACCCCCCCCCCCCTCTTAGTTGTCCTATGCCTGTTTAACACTAAAGTAGTGTGGGAAATTGAAAATCATTGTCCACAATTCCTTACACTAATTTTGCATTTACAACAATTGTTATATGGCCACCTTGTATAATAAACTTCACTTGCCTACAATGTCGTCTTGTTTTTTCATGAATATCAAGCATAAGAAGCTTTGCTTGCTTCATGTCTAGCTTGAAGTTCATTATTTTTTGGTGTCTTGTCAAAGTTATCAGGAGGTATAAATTTTGTATGGTTAACTTGTATGATGAGAAGCCTAAAAATGGCATGAATTTCTCATTATATGGTGAGAAGTCGATATAGATGCATGACTTTCTCACTAAGCCACCCTTTTGATACTCACCCAATAAAAAGCCTAAAGTTTTGTTGCCTTAGAGTGATCATTCATATTCAGACAAATAGCTTAGATCTAATCCCCATTGCATTGGACAAACAGTCGAGGCTTGATCCACCTCTTTTTATTCTTACTTTTTTTTTGTTTTTCTTTCTTTTAGTAATTGACATTACATGTTTGTGTATCTTTTTTTGCTACATATCATACACCTTATGTGTTTCCTTTTGTGCTTATATCAATTTGACGTAGGATCTTCAATCCTTGACCACTCCCTTGATCTTTATTATCATAGACCATCCACATCGGTACACTTGGACCCCTCTTGAATGTCTACTTTAGTGTGAGTTTGAAGCAAGTTCCTCCTCTCACTAAAGTGGGGGCTAAATGTGGCAACAAAAAAGGTATCCCTTTTCCTTACTTGATTTGGGAATTATTAACATTAAAATGGACCTACCTTTGATCTAATTTTGTAATGTTTTTTTCCCATTCACATTAGATTTAGGGCCCTTTTAAGCTAAATTGACCTAACTTTTCCTTAATTTAATGTTGTAAAGTGTATTTATTTACACCTTCACATTAATTTTTGGGCCCTTGTAAACTAAATGAACTTAATTATGCCTTATATAGGGTGTTGTAAAGTGTTGTAACACACTTTCGCACTAATCTAGTGTTTTTAGTATTAATTGGGCTTATCTATGCTTTAATTGGCCCTATTTTGCATCCACAAGTCTTATTAAATGCATCTTCTGAGGATAGTCCCAACATAAACCAGCATCCAATCATAATTCATGTCTTTTTAGGTTGTGTGGCCTAGATTTAGTGATATGGGACTCATATGTCACCTTGGGCATTTGGGTCCCACCTAGGTTTCAGGGCCCTGATCCTGATTTCATTGAATCTAAGCAATTTTGAAAATGTGTCCCATAATTAATGCCTAATGGGACTCATATGCCACTTCTGGCGTATGAGTCCCATGTTTCCCAAAATTAAACTTAATTCAAATTCTGGGCAAGATTTTATCCTCCTAGATCTGATGTCGGCTTGTAATGTTAAAATTTTAGAAAATTTGGCATAAACAAGTATAAATACAAGGTTATTTCACTCATTTTCACCCAAGGCTTTCAAGAGAGCATTTTTTATAGCAAGTTTATGATTACAAGACTTGACAAGGGTGTCAGGAGAGTTTACAAGAGAATTTATAAGGTATTCAAGGGTAGATTCTTCATCATTTATTGCAGCAATTCAAGATCCATCATCATGTCAAGATCATCAAGCATCAAGCATGTTGTCAAGAGCTAGTGTTGTGATGTAGCATCCTAGATCCACTTACGAGCAGTATTCCATATCAAAGTTCAAGATCAAGATCTACATTCAACATGGCCACTTCATGTTGGATTGTAGATTTACAAGACATCACTCAAGGTATCATTGTTAATGTTTCATGTTCTTATTTTATTATCTCATCATTTGGTTTAATTAGCTAAATAGGGTTTGACTAAGGCAAACCACCATTTACTAACAAATCAACAAGTTTTTCTCTCTCTACATGTGTAATTACAAATCTAGGTGTCTTGAGGCTTGAAGATCCTTTGAAGATTAGGTTGTAAGGTTGAAGAAAGTCATCAAGTTGTCACAAGGTTGTTATCTTCATAGAAAGTCACCTACTGGTTGCAAATCAAGGTTTCAGATCTGAAAATGAAGTGTGAAATGAAGAGAAAAGATTTGAGACCAGATTCAGGCCTTAACCCTCTAAAAAGGTAGAGTGGGACCAATACACAACTTGTATTGTATGAGTCCCAATACAACATATTTTCTAGATTTTAGTTGTTTCAGATCATACACTATCAAATTCCAATTTTGGCACAGAAGCCCTAGTCTGGGACTAAATCACCCAGATTGGAATATGAGTTCCAATGGGCATAAAACATCAAATTTTTAGGGCTTTGGAAATTTTTTGACCTCATCCTTCTTCCAGGTGCACCTTTGTTCATTCTCAGTCCTTTATTCTGCATTTCAGTTTCATTTCCTAGGTCATTTAGTTAGGTTTTGCATAGTACTTTGCATTTCATTTACATTTCTTGTCTTTCCAAGCCCTAGCTTGGTGGTGAACCCCTCTTTAGCTTCTAATCAGACCCTAGGACAACCTTTAGCAGATATCTTTCCTTCATTCCATCCTTGGATCGAGATCTCTAGGGTTTCCTTGAGTGAAACTTTGGTGAAATAGTAGGAACCCTATCTCTTCAAGGATAGAAAGCCTAGATCTCCTACCTATTTTCATTGTTCCAGTTTCCTACATCGAGGTCTTCATAGTCTTCCCTTTTGACTGCATTAAAGCTTCATTTAATGTTCTTTGCATCTTTGCAATCAAAGAGGTACTCTAGGGTGATTAGGCCCCACAAGATTTTATTACTTTTGAGCTTGATTATTTTCTCCTCTCCTACTTCTTCAGATCTCGATTGTATTTCTTCAATAAATTCTCCTAACTGTCATAGGAATTCAACAATCTGGGAATCTTCCTTGAAGACCTACCAATTTTGATCATTGTTGAGGATAGAGGGTCAAACAATGATTCATACCACATGTTCACTTATGGCTAGATTAGAGGTTGGCTCAAACTATGAGCCGATTGAGGCCATTCTATCTATGGTCATGTTCTAGGATCTTGATATAACCTAGATGTTGAAAGCCTTAAACCTTTCAATCAAATCCATGTTGAACATTGTGTTAGTAGGATCACATTCTTATGTTCTTCATGGCTTCCTATCCTCAAACTTGCTTCACCACTAGCTTAGAATCTCTGAACACTTGTATCCCTTCAATGCCCATTTGTTCTACTAGCATCAAGCCATGGACCAATCCCTCATACTCCATTTTGTTGTTTGTACATGGAAACTAAAAGCATGGAAAGATCTAAGAGTTTCAACCTGATAGGAGATACAAGGTGAATCCCAGCTTCAGAGCCACTCCTACATTTGGAATCATTAAAGTGAAGATCCCATAAGCCATCTTTAATTGAATCACCTAGATTCTCTTGTTCCTTGAATAACTTTGGAAGGGTCTGATCTTCATAAAAAATTACGTATGTTCCCAGACTAGTGGCATGGAAATTGTTGAAAGGGTCAAAATCAACAAATTGGTTTAGCAAGACTTCCTTTTATGGTTTCCAATCACTTGTTTCCTTTTTATCCTTCAACATCTCAAAGCAATACATCTCCTTTTTGAAAATGGAGGTGTGCACAACTTTGAAGCTCATCACCGCATCCTTTGTGATGTGTTCGGGATGCAAAGGTTTAGAAATAATTTTCATTTTTGCTCCGTGTTTGGTCTTCAATATTAGGTTGGACCAATTAAGAGATAGGTATCCACCAAACTTTGTTGTAAAATCTTTTCATAGGAACATTCCAAAAATGGGGGGAATGTGGATTATGATCACCTCTTGGGTGACCATCTTGCTTGTGCAAGAGTACAAGGTCAAGCAGAGACTTTTAATCAAGACCTATGGTTGAAGCCTTCTTTCTATCCAATTGCATAATTCCTTTTTCTAGGGGTTCATATTTCAAGTTCAGGGCATCAGCTACTAGCTTGGGCATCATTGTAGTACTAGCTCTAGAATCTATCATATTATTGTTTAATAATTTATCTAGTATGATAAGAGTTAAGAAAAAGGGGGTAGGTTTTGGCCTACATGATGGGTATGTGAAGGATCATCATGGAAAAAATAGCTCCTTAAGTGGTGAAAAATTCAAAAAAATCAGAGTTAGGAAACTTGACATAAAAATTTGAATAAGCTATCTATATTATTTCAAAAATATGTAAGAATAGAATCTATAGCAAATTGAATGTAGTTTCTAAACTACTAGGTTTATTTTTAAAAAAATCTATTTGGTGAAAATTTGAAATTTAAATGCAATAGTACTAAAATTTTAGGGAAAAAATAAGTAGGTGTCTGTTTGACCACCCTAACCACAATAAAATGATAATATTTTTTTATAAGATTTTAGATATAAGTAGAGGACTCATGCCCTGATGTGATGCGTATTTTTTTGTAAGTTTTTCCCTATTAAATATTTAATTATGAATTTTTTATTACAACTTTTAAAACATACAAATTTTTTTGTCTGACCACCTTAACTTGGTCAAAACTTTATGATTTTTTTTTAATCCTATAATATGCAAAGCATAGAATGTGGCATGCATTTCAGATTCAGAAAATGTGATACCGTTTGAAAGCTATAGATGTTTTTTAGTAAGCCTATCAATTAGGACTTTAGTCGTAATTCAAATAGAAAATGAATAATAATTATTTATTAAATTGAAAGTAAAGCATAATTTATATTGTTGGAAAGCTGAGAATCTTCTTAAAAAACCCTTTTCATTTCATCAATTTTGGGTAAAACAAAGTCGTCATCCATATACCCTTCACATGTACCCATCATATCGCCACTTTTTGGCCCATCATGGTCCTGCACATACCCACATACCTCTTTCTCATTTTTTTTGTCTGCAACATTCATATGTGTTGTAGTTCCCAAAGATGGAGGGTCTGACTCGAGCCTTTTTCCTTTATCTTGGTTGTGTGGTGGGACCAAATCCAGTTGTGGAGCCTACTCCTCTTTACTCAACATATCCTACAACAAAGTCTTTTGCTCCGAAATGGATAAAACATCCCACAAAGATATGTTGGTGGGAGCCTTCTTTAATTGCTCCACAATGTTGAGTGCTCTAATTGGTACCACCTTTGGTTTGAATGGGGGCATCTCCCTTGCTTTAGGAAAAGGTCGGTTTACCATAGTCATCTGGAAACCTTATCACTGACTTTCAAATGTAACTATGGAATTTGTAGTTGAGGTTGCTATGGTTGTCGAGTTAGTGGCTCTTGTGGTATGTATGACACATACTCCTCGATGAGCCTTCTTTTTTATTGGGTATTATAATCTGATTGTACTCTTGAAGCTCCTACTGTCGAAACATCATTTGTAAACACTGAGTCTTCTCCCTCCATCCAAGAAAAGAGCACTTGGTTGAGGGAGATATCTGATTCTTACTCCAAAGACATCCCTTGCATCTGAGCACTAAATCTAGAATTTTCAATCTTGGGATACTGGTAATTTTTGGCATTCAGAGGAGTTCCTTGATTTCTTTGTTCTACCACCTTCTATTGAAGACTTCCTTTTGGACAATTTCGGGGAATGTGGATGTTATTGCATGGTAAATACCACACATTTATGTCTTCTACTAGGTTGTTTTGACTTGGGACTAAGTCCTTGCTCATATTGGGCTTAACAATCAGATGCAGACTTATTTCTGGAGACTTTGTGCTAGGTTTGTGTGACTACTTATAGGGATTATATGGGTGGTGATAGGAATAGGGTTGAGCCTGATTCATGTGGTTACATTAGGAGGAGGAAAAAACTTTAGAACATTCTCTATCATGGCAATTTTACTCCATTCCTGGAAAGATTGCATGGACATGATTTGAATGCTTCAATGAAATTCATGTCTTCCTAGCATAATTGGAAATTGGTACTAAAAATCCTGGAGGTGGAAGTGAATAAGGAGTTCATCACCTCTATGACAGGGTTGCCAACAGTGGGAAGAATTTTTTTCAAGGATAAAAGAAGCAACGAGGAAGCCATGACCCAATTCTTTAAGGGGGATGAAAAGAACAGTTTGGTAAGGCTGGTGAATTGGGGATTTGACAAAACCTCTTTGAAGAAAATTTGGGCTAGGGTTGTGGAGGTACTAATGAGATATGTGACGCTTGAAGGGAGGTACAATGCCCTTCTAGGTCATCATTTTACCCTACTAAATCACTTTAGGCACGACTTGTTTATTTATTTTCCTTTTTATTTGTTATCTTCTCTTAAGTCCTCAGTATATGCTCATCTTAAGAATAGGAGATCTCCTATTCTTCATGAAGGGCTTATTTTACTTATAATGGAGCATATTCAGTCCATTACTCCAGCTCCTACCATTGCTAGAAAAAATGATGATTTTAAGGTTCCTTTTGGGTCTTCGGATTTGGAGTCCTCATCTGATGAGGAAGAGGAATGGAATTGTGAGGAGGTTGGTGTGGCTTCTGGTCAAAGAAGAGAAAGGTGACAGGTGCAAAAGTGAATAGGGCCCCTAAAAGAGTGGCTTATTTTTATAGAGATGACACAGAGGTAGGGTTAGATGGGCCCTCTCCTATTGTTGTGGAATTAGCGGTTGAAAAAGGTGCAGTTGCTGGGGCTTTGGAGACTGGGGCCCAGAAGAATACTGAAGGGGTTGATAAGCTGACAAGACTATCTAAGAGACTGGTGAGTTTGAAGACTAAGCAGGAAGCAGAGACAGCCAAGAATATATTGGAGGTTGAGGCTAATATTAACCCTAGTGTTAATACTATGTCTGTGGAGGACTCCCTGGTGTATGAGGTTAATATGGGTACCTTGGAAAAAGAGGACGAGGAGAGAAATTTGAATGGCGAGGGCAAGGACAAAGGTATTCCACCTATGAGAGTTGATCCTCTGTCAGAGGACTTTTCGTACTTGGACGAGGAAGACACCTCTGTGTTTGGTCTATTAGACATGGCTAGAGCTGGGGCTACTGACACTTTTAAATTGGCGAAGTGGACCCTACATGAATTCAACAAAATCAATATTAAAATCAGGGGACTCAAGGCTAATTTGTAGAAGGATTCACGGCCCTCTATGCTGAACATTCTAATTCATAGAATGGTGGATCTGGAGCATACTAAAAATGAGTTTTAAGAAAATTGTGAGAACAAGTTGAAAGACCTTGAGGATAAGGTGGACGGGTTGAATAATGACCTTAGAAACTTGTTACAGGTAAGCCATGCTTCAGTCAAGAACAACACTAAGGCCCTCGAGGTCTTGTTCAAGAAGCTAAGTCAACTAAGGGAGGAGCATGTCTTCTTTTCTCAACTCATGGAGAAAGACCAGGCAGGAAAAGGAAAAGGTAAAAAAGCCCTCAGGGATGATGACAAGGTGCTAGTTGCCAGAGGATTGGAGGATTGGAAAAAAAGATTCGAGGTGGAAAAAAAGGAGTTGCTTGGCATGGTTGAAAAACGTAAGTCCCAGCAGTTTGAATTGGCCAATACTTTGGGTGGCCTTAATTAGTTTCTATATTTCTATTGTTTCGTTTTTTTATATTTTTCTTGTTGTTTTGGTTGGGGTTGTTTTGCTATTGGTAGCCTCAAGTTGTTCTTTGTCTATCTACTAACTGGCTCCTAGTTTTTTCAATTTTTTGTCAGTTGGGATGCTAGTGGTGGTTGATTGTGTTATTTTTTAGTAGCTTTTGGTGATTTTCTATACAGGGTTTTAGGTCCCTTCAAAACTTGTTTTTCCCTTTTAATCAAAACAATCAGATGCTTGTGGATAGTTTCCTCCTGAATTTGATTTTTAGGTCCCTTCAAAACTTGTGGCTACCAGGACTATTGGCCTGATGCTTGTGGATAGTTTCCTCCCAAATTTGATTTTTCTAGTATGTATTATGTTGGAAGGGTGGACTTCCTCCTTGATAGCTTTTTGGGGAGGTTTCAAAGGCGTCACTTGCTAGTTCTTTATAATGATGAGTTCATTCATGAAATTTCTCATTAAATATTTCATATCATTCACATTTGTAGCTAATCAAGAAGAGACCGATGTGATAAGTTTTGTATTTGGATATGCATACATTAAAGGTGATGGTGCAACTGACGTGCTAGGCAGTGTAGGAGATTATCGGGGGCTACTTCCTCTTGCATTCCACTAGATATTTTAGTGAACATTGGCCTCAACATTTGTGGTGGGAGCTTCCCAACATCAATCAAACCAATCTTTGCTCTTATAGGTAGATTATATGCATCGCGCAGAGTATCACCTACAAGTGACTATACCATTACCACAATGTCTGAATTGAAAGATTTTAGGTAGAGCATGAACCCCATTACCGGTTGAGGTTTGGTTGTCATGGCAATCCAATGCCAGGTTTTGTGGAATTTGGTATTTAAATCTGTCATAGCCTCATGGGGCACTCTCTTGACTGTTAACAACTATTGTAGTAGAGATGACCAACCTTCTTCCTTCAAAAAGTGCTTGAATAGATTTTCTTTGAGTTCATCCCAAGAGTGGATGGAATTGGAAGCTAGTTACCTGTACCAATATTGAGCCTTACTCTTAAAGGATGCGGCCAATAATATAAGGGCTATATTCTGCTCAGTGATATTGTGGATTCTACAAACATTCGCGATGTCTTGGAGATGCTTAGAAGGTGTTTTTAAATCCTCCCCGATGAACTTTGGGATTTATGAGGGAATTGGCGGGGATAGTGGGCCATACATCAGGAGAGGTAGGAGGAACTAGTGGAATACCACTATCCTAGTTTACAAAATTTCTCAGAGCTCCTAGGAGAGCCATAGGGAACAATCCTCTATGAGCGCAAAAAATGGGTATTTTGATTTTAAAATCTCAACCGCCTGGAGGGGTAGATAGAGCTTTTGACTTTGGACTAGCACTCCTAACTTAATTTCCTCTAATAGGTGAAACCAAATTTGTGATTCATCTCCTTCGAGGAACAAAAGAAGGTAATTGGGAGTATTGGAAGTTTCCTCTAGAAGATGACGTTGTTTGGATCCTAGGCATGAGTTTACCAACCTCTCCTTCTTATCTGATTCAAATGCCTCTTGAAGGTTGTGTATCAAACGTTGTGAAAGATCTTGGTCCCACTAGGCATGCCAGAAAAAGAATTATTGATCATGAAATCTTGTACTTCTCTAAATAACCTTCTTGTGCTTCACTGAATAACCTATGATATTTTAAAAGAATTTGGCTCTTTGTGTTTGGGGAAAGGGAGAAGGAAATGTAGGAATAAAACTTGAATAAGGCAATGCATGAAAAGGTTTTACAACATTTCAAAACCCTAACAGGTTCCTAATTTTGATAGAATGAACACAAAATGCCACATACCCTTCATTGTTGGAGGGAGAATGATAAACTCAGGCCTATACAAGCACAAAGTAGTCATTCAAATCCTTTTGTGAGAAGAACCCATTATGTTTCAATAGAAAACAAGGAACTTGAGCTTGAACAAGATGTTTCAAAACCTTACAAAACTATTTTTCCTCGATGATATAATATGAAATCTAACATAATTTCAACAAGGAAATGAGAGAGTATCATAAGATGGTTCAATTCCTGTGAGTCTAAGTTAAAAGAAACACAAAACCTAGCAACTAAGAATCAATTATCAAAACTGTATCTGAAAATAAAGTGACACATAGCATTTAGCACATGCATGAAATAGAGAATAAAAATTTAAAACAGAGGCCACATGTGCATAGCCTAATACAATTTTCTTCTTCTATTGCTTTGATCTTTTAGAACAATAAAAATTCTAAGGTCAAATAACAGATCTGAATAATTGTCTTGAAATTGATTACAAAATTGTTATAGAGCCATAAAAAATTCTATAAAAAAATCCTCTACACCTAATCTATATGTCTCTCTATCTATCTATATGTTTGGAGAGGCTACTAGAAATTCCCTTTTATAAGATAAGGGAAGCATGTAAGCGTAGAGCACTTTCCACCACAAAAGACAAAACCCAAACAGGTGGCATTGCCAAGCCATCTCAAAATCTAATCAAAGATCAGATCCAATCATGACAATCCAAGGTATTAAAAATTGAGTTGTTTTAATAATGGAGATGAGTGCAACAACTCAATGAACTATATGTCGTAAGAGCTTTATGAATATTTCCTTGTCAGAGGAAAATATGAGGTTGTAAATGATTGATCTAATCTAATCTGATTGGTTGCAGGAAATAATGGCATTGTCTAATGGAAGTTGGCCCCTGACGTTGCGGAGGAACAAAAACACATTGCCACCTGGTAGTGTCTAAAAAGATACTGTTCCCGATAGTGAAGAAACATGCCTGATGAAAGGCGAGCGACGTGGCACACTGGCGGGCGTTCTTCAAAATTTTTGAGAGTGTCTTGTGGAAAATCCCCACAAGGTGGCCATGTGTCCTACTTCAGGCCCAAAAAAAAATAAAAAATAATAATAATAAAAGGAAAGCGATATTCAAAAAGATCACATAGCCAGTATGTGGCACCATTGCACAACTTTTAGCCAAAATTAAACTACGACCTCTAAAATGATGCGCTAATGTGATACATGGTGAGGCGAATATAAAAGTTGAGAAGATAAGTATTTAGAGCTAAAAGAAGCAAAGAGAAAAACATACTTAGAGCAAAAATTGCTCCACAATTTCAATGAAAGAAATCCATATTAGAGAAAAAGCTAGAATAAAGGTAGAGATTTTTAGGAGTCCATATGTAATCAAGTCTTATTGGTTTTAGGGAACACAATAGAAAAGAAATGTTCCTTATTGCATTGCTAAGTTTATTGAAAATTTGTGATGACTTCTTTCTACTAATTCTAATAGTTGTTTATAAATATTTATCCTTTGTATGACTTGAAAAAATAATTGTTAATTACATAGTTTTTTTTTTTTGGTCAAGATTCAAACTAGGACTTTTCCCATGAAAAGCCTTTTGGGCTATAAAAAGGGAAAACATGATTTTAAAAGGAGTGAAAAAGTGTGAGTTGAAGGGATTCGTTCTTCTCATATAAAAATAAAAATAACATTAGATGTTTTAACTTTTAATTTAGATGTTTTTTTCTAATATATGTTGTCTTTATTTAGTAACCACGTAGTTAGAGAAAATGTTTATGAGAATAGAGGATATTGTTGTAGATAATAGATAGATCACATTGTATGGAATAGTTTGTAGACAAAGTTGAGTGATGTGGTATAGTTGAGGTTGGAAAGGGACCTAAAGGAGTGGTTTAGTCTTGACTAACATATTGTGTTGTGTTGAAACATCATATACTTTATTAGTCAAATAGTCAAAAGAAATTTCACATCATCCACACTAAAAAAAATAATTTATAAATAGTTGTCCTACTTTATTGAATAAATTTGCCTTTGACTATTCAACTAAATAAAATGTAAACATAATCAATATCATATTTAAATGATTTTTCTAATAAATTAAAAAATATAAATTAATTAAAATACCAAGAAAGTCAAAACAAATAAATTAAAATCTAATAAATATGTATATATCACACTTACAATTATATATACTATTGAACCCAAACAATGTACAACTCACATTATTGAATATTTTATATATATTTTACTGTCAAATATATTATTTTGAATTATGCAACTAATAACACATTTAACATGTCAATTAATGTCATCCAAAAGTTGAAACATACCATTACACCAATACTCCCTATAATGATTATCTTCATCCTTGTGAATCATATCATTATAGCACCCTTCTAATGCTTTCATTTCTATGGTAGATAATGTTATTTTTGAACCTTGCTCTTTTCCTTGATAATTTATTTCTCCTTTTCCATGAAAAATTGAACATTTGAGAAACTATACTCTTATCTTCTCTACACTCTTCAAATTTCAACAAAAATGTGGTAACCTTAGCAATGCTTACACTACATTATTGGGAATGCTTTAAGTGAAGGAAATTCTACCTCTTCCATTATTGGTAGATGATCTATCTTCTCCACTTGCACGACTCAAAATACCTCAAGCTTAGGAATTCCTCTCCACTTGTAAAATTCCTCTAAGAACTTCTATAACTAGAAATCAAAATCTAAAAGGTTCCTCATGCCTTCTTGTCCAACTTCTTCAATCTTCATCAGTCATGTTGTAGATGGCTTTGTATCTTATGAAAATGGAAACCACCGATCTCTCTCTTCAATGAGATCCTACATCTACAATTTCCACATCTCGTAAAGTTAGGGCCATTTAATTTTTCAATATCTTGATAAGAGGTAGTGGCAATGGTAGACAATCTTCTTCACAAATTTGTAAAACCCACAATTTGCAAAAGCTCCCACTACAACAAAAAATACTTGAGCACTTAAGATAAATGCACCCCTGTCTAAGAAAAGCTATTAACTTTGAAACCAAATGTTGGAAATCAAGGTAGAAATGATACAATATGATGCATAACTAAAATTATTTTATTTTCCAAGATTACCCAAATAGATTAATTTGATTGCAAATTCAACATAAAAAAATAAAACCAACAATATTGTAGATGACACAAAATTTATGTGGAGAAATCCTTTTGAAAAAAATACACACAAGAAAGAGGACATGCATATTATTATCTTCAAAAGGAGATATACGAAAATACACAAACACTACAATCTCTAACCAATCTAGTAGAACTTGGATTCTTATAACTAGACATATGAAACTTCTATCTTAAAGCTCCAATTTATAGAAAAATGTGAGAGAGAAAATCATTGTGGTATCTCAAAACAAGAGGTAGAAACCACTTGTAAAAACCCATTCCTAGCACAATGGACAACACATAAACATAGTAAACTAGCAATTGCACCTTGGTGTGCAATGGATATGCCGAAGAGGTGTGGAAAGTCAATTAAAAAAAAAGAAAATTGTTTTTTTTCATACATTTGTACAATACATGAGGTCAATTGATAGACGATTTAGCAAATAATGATGTTTGTCTTTGAAATGTCTCACTATGTTGTATCAACATTTTGTTTATTCCTTAAGTTAACAAGATCAAAGCTCTAATACCGCTATAATGATTTCAACAATTTATTATTTTTAAAAAAATACTTTCTAATCATCAAGATTCCATGAGGGTGAAGTGAGAGCATGTAGTGGATACGCACACAACAATAACAACAACAACCCTAAAAATTGTAATAATCTATTGCATGAACAATATAAATAAGTTGAAGCTGAATAAATATATTCATATATGTCATAATGTTATCAAATTAAAAATATATAAATATGAATTAGATCTATTATTAAAAAAAAATTATCTACATGGCAATGATGATTTATTTAAGCTATAGCTGACTCAAACTCATTCCCACTATTCTCTCCCAAGCCTGTTCACTCACCCCATAAAAATAAGATAACACTCATTTTTCCACGATGATTGGCTTTAAGAAATCATTATTTTCATCACCATCATTTCCTCAATCACAAATGAAAATGTGAATTCTATAGACTATTGATCATCAAACAGTATAGAATTGCTTCTTTTGTTAACCATATTGAGGTGATACAAAGTTCTTCAATTCACAAAAACAAAGATACCATCCTAAAATACAAACTTCTAATTGAAAATTTCCCTAATTCACCGTGCATAAAATGTTTTGAATATTTACAACATCTAGCCATTAACTCTGCCTTAAACACAATCAATTAACCATACTTGAGTAACTAATGATGTTAGGGGAAAACTTCTCTCAAAATTAGAATCAAACTAAAAATCCCATACAGACATGATTGTGATAATTAAGATAACCCCAAAATATGTGCAATATGATTAATGAAACTAAACATCCCACATTATGGAGCTTCCAAAAGTTTATCTTGAGCTGTTGCTGAGTAAATTTAGAAGTTTTTTTTTTTTAAATGATCTCAAGGAGTATTTAAATTATCTAGCTCTCCCACTGGTCTTTGGAAATCAACATACAAGATATCCCAAAATTTGGTATTTGTAACTGACAAACTTCTTGTGTACTATAGAGTTAATAGTTTATTGGAATCAACTGAATGGAGAATATTTTATCCTAGGTAGAAAATTGTTATTAGAAAATAAACTAGGCCACTTGGGAAAAAGTATCTAACATGGTTACTATAGATGTTTATTCCCTTTCTAGAGCCTGCATAACAACATTTAATCAAGTGCTAGCTTGTTAATTGTCTTTAAAGTTTTTTTTTTGGGGTAATTTAGTTGCATGTTCTAAAAGTATCTACTAAACAGTAGTCACATGGACCTTTAGTGGGTATGAGTCAACCTTGTTCTTTTTGTGGACCAATAACATTCCATGGGATGTCCTGACCCCAAGTATAGAAATTGGAGTAGTATTCTCCTCCAAGATTAAGAATATGTGGACTACACAAATTGATGCTTCTACACTTTTTTGGAAACCATAGTAATAAATACTAAATTGGAGCTTGTGTCAAAGTGCAAAGTAGCAAATGGGAAGAGCATCTGCCATAGAGTAGGATTACTAGCCATCAAATTATTTGACTCAACCTACCTTTGAGCATCAACCTAAAGCACATCATTGATGCATATTCTGTAATGTCCCCTTATTAGAGACATAAAAATGCACACAAAAAATTCCTTGTTCACAATTAAACTAGATCATTTCAGATTGCACATTTCAAGAATAAGACAAACGAAATGCATTATTATCAACTAGTGCATAACTAACCTAATCTGACATGATTTGTTACTCTTCATCGGAATAGATCTCTACCTCATTCCTCTTCCTAACCTCGTGAGATGGTGGATTTACTATGCCAAGGGCACATGTAGCATCTCAAGTTGGACACCCTCAAGGATTGGTTACCCGTCTTGGGTGGATTTACCCGCCTTTCCCTTCCACACACTCCCTATCCTCATCAAGCATTACGAAAGAGATTTTTGGCCCAAAGTCTATTCTCGTAGTAGCAAAGTCATAACATCATTCACTTATCCTATTGAATTCACAATTCATCACATATTAGAATATTTATAAACAACCATTGATATTTAATCTAATAAGATATGGGTTAGTCATTATACCGTAATCCACCACTGTATGTAGCCAATCGTATTTCATGTATACATAACTATCAACCTTATTTAGACAGCTAAAGATACTTACCTCAGAGTGTTGCTTTGTATTTCATTACTTCAAGACGTGTTTCCTGTCAGTGTAACCTCTTCGTGTCTTCTTCTCTCCATCAATTTCCCAAAATATATATTATAGGGGAAACAAAACAATAATGACACATCTATTTACCCTACTCAATAAATTTTGAATATATTAACTAGAAACAAATACTAACAAATGCATCTTAATCTTTAGATTCTGATTATAATAACAATAGATATATTTATTGATCTATTCTATAAATTCTAAGCATATCATAATAATACTAATAGCTATGCCTATCGGTTCCCTTTAACCTTTAGCAGATCATAGCCCATAAAATCTAACTTTTACCTGAATGTATTGCAGCCTCTGTTTATTCTTTTATTTACATTTCTGATTCCCCATATATCCTCCTCTTCTTCTCATATGTTATCCCTTTATATCTCTGTTTCTCATAAATATTTATATACCATTATGTATATATTCTATACAAGAATCTATATGTATATCACTATTCTTGCTTGACTTACAATAATTCTATTGCATGAATACATGTATATATAATTGCAGTGTCAATAAGGCCTACCACAGAAATAATAATAATTACAAATAATAAAATATAATAACTATGATAAAATAATATTCACCAATAGCTAAAATATATAATTACATTCTATCACTATATTAGAGCATACCACAATCTGTATAAATCTGAATATGCCTCTTATTACTGATCCAGTGTTTCCTTTAGTACAGCATATACTATTATATTCTTCCTTTAATTCCACTCATCCGTCCATCGATCTGTAGAATGCTCCCTTTCTTCTACAGCCACGATCACTTCTTACTTTACTCACATTTTTCTCCCCATCGATATCTTTTGGATTATATTGTCCTCTTTTTATAGCCGGTCAAGGTCTTGACTTGAATCGTGCCTTTTGGTACTGCCTTTTGGGAATCAATTTAATGTTTGATTGCTTTTTCCTAACTATCGCTTATTTGGGAGTCATTCATCCTTTTTACTTTGTATATTATATTTTGTATTTGTTTAGTATTTTGTATACTATATTTGGTATTCGTTTTATTTCATTTAGTATTTGTTTTCTACTATGGTTTCTTAGAATGATATTTATAATTTTTTACATATTTTTGCTATTATCAGCTTTATTATTATAATATGGGTTATTCTAAAATATTTATTTTGTGATTATAATGAGTGTCTATGAAGATAATAACGGTTAAGTTATTATTAATATTATAATATTATCATGATATGTATAATTATATATTTGTATTTTAATAATTTTTTTGTATTTCTATTTTGATATTTAGTTGTATTTTGATATATTGGTGTTACAAATTTCGGGGGACATGACAGTCCTCCCCACCCAAGATTGTTTGTCCTCAAGGAATCATAAAAACATCTTCCCACCTCAGTAGTTATGGCTCATCATCTCAAGAAGCATTTTGACAAACAAAATTTTAATCAATCCTTTAAGCATAAAACACCATGGAGTAATGTTGTTTGAAGACACATTTGGGAATGACACAAACACATGGAAATACTTAATGAAGCATAAACACACATAGTATAAGGGATGTACGTGGGTTACAAAGTATATCCATAATAAGTCGCAAGTTGCAAGATATACACATGAATACAAGTAAGAGAGCAGGTATACACATGAATGCCAGTCACAAAGTATACACATGATCGCATACACATCATAATGTTGAAGGCACTTGAACACATATGAGTCATAGAGTACACTTGGGTACACTTGAATGCATTGGGATACATAAGTAACACTAGAATACACTTGGGTATGAATCATAGTCATATAATATACTTGATAATGTACACATAAGACATGAAGCAACACTCAAGGCATGGATCATACACTTGAATACAAAACATTTATATGTGTGAGTCTTGAAATCACATGAGACATGAATCAAACACAACAGGCATGAGAAGAGTACTCATGGAGTAAATATTTTGAAAATGTTTAAAACGTAAGCACATATCTAAATATACAAAAGAAGTGAAGCATATCATAAACATTCATGAAATATATACATGGAGTAGAGTATTCATAAGACAGTTTTTGTAAGCAGTAGTACACGACTTCACAGATTCATGAAGTATACATAGAAGCATGAATCATTCACATGAGAACAAATGATTACTTATAAGTCATAGAAATACATGCAAGACATCGTTGTATACGTTGGAAAGATCATACATGAATACACATGAGAGATGCATATCATAACACCAAGTACCTTCCCGCATTCAAACATGAGGACACATGAAGCATGAAATATTCTTATTAGCACACATGGAAACATATACAGTCATACACTTATACAATACATGTGCAAGCATTCACATGGACCACATATGTTGAATACACGTTAGAAGATATTTCAACGGCATACAATAGGTACACATATAATCACTCATGCTGAAAGATACATAAGTCACATTATGAAGCCTATTCAATGTATTTTAGAAGGTACTCATGTATCAAACATGAATTAATCACACACAAACTTCCATGAAACAATCATGTTGAAGGAACACCAAATATAATCACTCACAAGCTATGATACACTTAGGAATTTACAAGTAAGGCACTTTAATACACTTAAGGTGTGTAAATACACACGGAGTGATATACATGTTCAATCGGAACTATACACTCAAGAAATATAACATGTACATAACAAAAATATACACATGTAGTAAATATGCTAAAGCACATTAGGCATAAAGCAAGTATGTAAGACATGTGGCACACCCATAAGATCTGAATCATACCCTTGAACACACATAAGCCATACAGGCCATGAGAAATACATGGAGCATACACTGACTTGAATACATAAGGCATGAAGTATTTACATATAGGAATTTACACACATGGAGTGAGAGGCATGTAGTCATTGCATAAGACATGAATATGTAGAGCATTCACGTACACTCAATTTTATTTCTATGCATGGAGTAGAAGCATATCATACATTCAATACACAATATGAAGCATTCATTTGAATATAAAGCACAAAAGGATCATACATGTAGAGCATAGGTATAGGAATGCTCATAGATACACTCAACAAATACATATAAGGCACACATTTAAGAGCAGAGTAGTCATGTATTAGAGTACGTCATTCATGAAGTGGACAAGTAAGATGCCAAGCATGTCCATATATACCCTGGAAGTAACATCATGAGATCATGAAGTATATGCACGAGTGCATGAGGTCACAAAACACATGTATGAATACTTGTAAATCATAAAGTATACATTTGAATATAAATCACAAAAAATACAAGGTCTAGAGTACACACTTGAATTCAAGGTCACAAGGTATACAAATGTGTCATGGAGTATATACTTGAATACATATACAAGTCATAGAGTATACACTCAAATGCAACTACAATACTTGAATACAACTGCAAGATCATAGAGTATGCACTCAAATACAATCACAAGACATAGAGTATACACTCAAATACAAATACATTCAAATGAAGTATACTGTCAGACAATTGGGAAGGGGATTCAGTGCATCCCATACTACATTGTGGACCATCCACCATCCCAAGGTCATCAAGTATACACATGAGTATGAAGCATACACATGAATACACGTAATACACAAAGTATTCATATGAACATATGTTACAAAGCATGCATATAAGTCACAAAGTAGACCTTTGAATGCACTTGAATACACATAAATTATCTCAAGGTACACACTAGAATAAATTTAAGGCACACATAGTATACATAGGATGGCAGGAACATGCTCTAATACCACTTGTAATGTCCCCTTATTAGAGACATAAAAATGCACACACAAAATTCCTTGTTCACGATTAAATTAGATCATTTCAGATTGCACATCTCAATAATAAGACAAATGAAATGCATTATTATCAACTAGTGCATAACTAACCTAATTTGACATGACTTGTTACTCTTGATCGGAATAGATCTTCGCCTCATTCCTCTTCCTAACCTCGTGAGATGGCAGATTTACTGTGCCAAGGGCGCGTGCACCATCTCAAGTTGGACACCCTCAAGGATTGGTTACCCGTCTTGGGCTCTGTCCAACATTGGGTGGATTTACCTGCCTTTTCCTTCAACACACTCCCTATCCTCATCGAGCGTTATGAAAGAGATTTTTGGCCCAAAGTCTATTCTCGTTGTAGCAAAGTCATAACATCATTCACTTATCCTATTGAATTCACAATTCATCACATATTAGAATATTTATAAACAACCACTGATATTTAATCTAATAGGATATAGGTTAGTCATTATACCGTAATCCACCACTGTATGTAGCCAATCTTATTTTCTGCATACGTAATTATCAACCTTATTAAGACAGCTGAAGATACTTACCTTAGAGTATCGCTTTGTATTTGATTACTTCAAGATGTGTTCCCTGTCAGCATAACCTCTTCGTTTCTTCTTCTCTCCATCAATTTCCCAAAATATATATTATAGGGGAAACAAAACAATAATGACACATCTATTTACCCTACTCAATAAATTCTGAATATATTAACTATAAGCAAATAATAACAAATGTATCTTAATCTTTAGATTCTGATTATAAATAACAATAGATATATCTATTGATCTATTCAATAAATTCTAAGCATATTATAATAATACTAATAGCTATGCCTATCGGTTCCCTTTAACCTTTAGCAGAACACAGCGCATAAAATCTGACTTTTACCTGAATGTATTGCAGCCTCTGTTTATTCTTTTATTTACATTTCTGATTCCCCATATATCCTCCTCTTCTTCTCATATGTTATCCCTTTATATCTCTATTTCTAATAAATATTTATATACCATTATGCATATATTCTATACAAAAATCTATATGTATATTACTATTCTTACTTGACTTACAATAATTCTATTGCATGAATACATGTATACATAATTGCAGTGACAATAAGGCCTACCACAGAAATAATAATAATTACAAATAACAAAATATAATAACTATGATAAAATAATATTCACCAATAGCTAAAATATATAATTACATTCTATCACTATATTAGAGCATACCACAATCTGTATAAATCTGAATATGCCTCTTATTACTGATCCAGTGTTTCCTTTAGTACAGCATATACTATTATATTCTTCCTTTAATTCCACTCATCCGTCCATCGATCTGTAGAATGCTCCCTTTCTTCTACAGCCACGATCCCTTCTTACCTTACTCACATTTTTCTCCCCATCGATATCTTTTGGATTATATTGTCCTCTTTTTATAGCCGGTCAAGGTCTTGACTTGAATCGTGCCTTTTGGTGCTGCCTTTTGGGAATCAGTTTAATCTTTGATTGCTTTTTCCTAACTATCGTTTATTTGGGAGTCATTCATCCTTTTTACTTTGTATATTATATTTTGTATTTGTTTAGTATTTTGTATATTATTTTTGGTATTCGTTTTATTTCATTTAGTATTTGTTTTCTACTATGGTTTCTTAGAATGAATTTTATAATTTTTTACATATTTTTGCTATTATCAGCTTTATTATTATAATATGGGTTATTCTAAAATATTTATTTTGTGATTATAATGAGTGTCTATGAAGATAATAATGGTTAAGTTATTATTAATATTATAATATTATCATGATATGTATAATTATATATTTGTATTTTAATAATTTTTTCATATTTGTATTTGGATATTTAGTTGTATTTTGATATCTTGGTATTACAAATTTCAGGGGACATGATATATTCATTCATATATGTACAAGAAAAGCATCATTCATATATGTACAAGAAAAGCTTTCTGCAGTAAATCAATAGTGCAAATGCAAATCTATATGTATGGGGCAACCTGCTCTCTGATGCGGTGGAGTTTGACTGTCATGTATCTTATTCCTGATTGCTTTCTCTTAATTGTATGGATAACCAAAGGACTGCAGACCCAAATCATGTTTGAGATCCTTATTTCTTAATCGCATTTACACCTATCTTGATTATGTGAATAACCTATCATATAAGATACTGGCAACCAGAAACAGAGTTTATTTTAGATTTTGTTTAGAGGTGTCAATTGTGCAAGTCTGATACTAAACATAAATAATGGAAGTAACTATATTTTTTTCTCCTATTGGAGTAGTTACTTCAGACTTCGATTTCCAAATATCCTGGCAGTCAACTTCTAAAAGACAGCTACGGAACCCTAAGATGCAGATGCTTGTTGCAGAATTTTGCACTATATACTAAGTACTCATTTTGAAGATTGCAAAATATAATTGGCTGTTGAGAATTAGTAAACTAAATTCAAAGGATATTGGAATTAAAAATATAGAGCAAAAACCACATGTTTGGAACCTATCTTAGAACAGTTCAATGTTAGTTGAAACAACAAAGTGGAAGTGCAGAAAAAATCCAAAGGTTTAAATGGGGCAACCCTTTGCATTTGAAGTAGGTAACTTTTGTGATGCATTTCTTGAGTTGACGGACTTGTCCTCTAATCCCTCCCTCGTGACCATGGTTTCATACAGATCTGTAAGTGAATATTCAGGATGTTTGAGCGTGGCTTCTTACATATCCTGAGAATCTCTTTACTTTCTAAACTCTCTTTCACCACATTGAAGTCCATATAAAGAGTTCAATATTTTCTTTGATGTTTTTGAGGTTTGTAGATATTTTTTTGGTCTATTTAGAATAAAGGCTAAGAGTATCTATGTGATGGAATAGAGAGGGAGACAGAAAAACTGATATGAACTTCAACGTACTATTCAGAGTAAGATTGGGGTAAACAAATAAAAAATATTGTTTTGAAAATTAAAAAACTAATAGTTGGTGTATTCCAATGTTGTACTTCAAAATATTTATCATAGCTAATAGGCTTTTCAGGGGAATTTAGAATGGCACAGCATCAGCTTAGAGGGTTGATGACAGTTTTGGATGATTACTCCTTCAGAGTGACCAATTTTTGATATGATAGAAGGGAGTGAGGTGTTCAGGTGGGGCGCTCATTGAGATGAATTTCAGAATTTGACTCAGGGGCTTATTGTATCAGCGGAGAAGCTCAATAGGACGTATAGAATTATTATATGGTGGTTAGATTGATTAATTATATGTGGGATCAGTTTAGTGTTTTGGGTGTATGGGATTTTATCACTGCATCTGATTTTGGCCACGTGCTATTGGAAGTTGCCAATGATTCTGTTGCTGTTGACGACGGATTTGCTCTGGCGTGGAGCCCTGCACCTGCTTCCTCGAATGAAAAAGGATCTAAGTATAGGGTTAAGAGGGGTGCCAAACAACCTTTCATGTTTGATAGTTGCATTGAGCTTGCAACAAATGTTAGGCTAAGATGGTCTTTAAACAGAGATCGAGATGTAATTATATTGGACTTAAAGCTATCGTAAGTGAGCAGCATTATATGGAATTTGGGTGGGCACAACCAAGATCTTCGAGCAGGCCTATGCTTCATGCAGATGTGGCAGTGACTGGATTTACTGATCAAGGTCTCCCGTTTGTTGATGTTTTTATTTATTGTGATTAATATTATGATTGAGTAATAATCTCTCTTATCCACAGAGATTGTGGGACAAGGAGTTCATAAATCAGGCCCTGATGCAGGGTTTCTGACATACTAAGTCAGCAGAGCTTTGCTTGATTTCCTACAATCTGTGAAGTTAAAGTGAAAGGCTAACAAGAAGATGGAACATAAAAGCGTTTTTACCCTCCAAATAAAGGAAACGAAAAGATCGAATATAACCATAGAAACATAAACGTCAGAAACTTTAAGACCTAACTTCCTTAGCCCATATATTTTCGTTTAAAAATGAACATCCTTGGCTAAGAACCATAAACTTTAATACCAACTTCCACCTCCCATATATCTTTGTTTAACAATGAACATCCTCGGTTATACTTGAAGAAATACACACAATGCAGAGAAAAGACACGCAGATTTAATCATTCAGAAATACGAAAACACTTAATCTTCACATGTTGCTGCAAGGTTCTGTATTACTTCAATAACAGATTACAAATGCCTCTATAAATAGAGGTCTTGGACATTTCAAGGAGCTTCGAGATAATTCCATGCAGCATTTAATATCTTCACCTGTTTTCTATTGGTTTGGTGCTAGAAATCTCCAGAACATAGTTGACTATAGAAGCCTCTAGAACGTGGATGCACGGGAGAAATTAAATATTCCAACACTCCCCCTTAATTTCGACCACGCATAATTTTCAGTTGTCTTTCAAGTCTGCAGACTTAGTCACTCAGTCTTCAAGTTATTTTCAAAAATCTACGGACTAACTCGTCCCACAAGATAATCAGTGCAAAGAAAAGAAAATGATGGGTCCTGGCCTAAAGCCTTGTTAGGTACCCATTTACAATCACTTTTTCAATGATGGCCATCAAACATTCAAATTCTATTTTTGAATTTTTTTTTTTACAAATTCCTTGCTTGCTCACTAATCTTCAATTCTTTAATTTGGAAGTTCTCTCACTATCTATAGTTTTCATCTTGCTTGATATCTTACAAGACCATGACCTCTGGAGTCTTCAAACCTTTCTTGATTTCCATCATCTTTGATAAATGAACACTTGTACTTGAACAACCTTTTGAACATACCGGTCAACTTTTGCCAATTCATTCCAAAACTACAACCACAATTCATTTTCATGCACTCTTTCATATATTTATTATTGCAATTTGTATTCCAACACATTTTTTCAAAATGGTTTTTTAAACCACACACTGCATGGGTGTAAGTCCCAACACTTATCCTCGGTATGACCTTTCCTATGGCAATGTGAACAGTGCACATATTGCTCTTCTTGAACAAAGTTGTTTGTATTTGTGTCATTTCCTTTACCTCCATGTCATTTCCTCTACCTCCAATATATCAAAGACCTTCAAATTTTGGCCTCAGAATTGGCTCAATCAGTTTTTTGATTCCTTGCTCAGTCTTGCTTAATCCTTTACCTTTATAACCCATTTTCTTCATTATTTTTAATCCAACATTTTTTTCATTACAACTTTTCTCATCACATCTTACAAGATTTGTAGATTCAAACACACTTTTATCTTCATCTTTACATTCTTTATCAGACATATCTTTAGCTATATTACACAAATCATTTGATTCATTACACAAGTCTTCAATATTACATGAAGCATCACGAACTGGTGGTTTTAACTTTAGACATTCATTTTCCTTTTCTAGCAACTTAAACTGTGCTTCTAATTCTTCAGACTTCTTCTTAACCTCATCACACATTTTCAATTTTTCTTCTAACTCTTCATTCTTTTTCTTAACCTCGTCAAACAATTTTAATCTTTCTTCTAGTTCTTTATTCTTTTTGCTAACTTCCCACAAAATTTCTAAAACTTCATCAACCACCTTTAGCTTTTCTTCTAGTATTTTATTCTTCTCCTCAACTTGACACAAATCTTTCAAAAGTTCACTATTTTTTTCCCCTTAAAAAATTATTCTCACAAATTAAATTTTCTTTTTCTTTTAACACTCTTTTACCAATTTTACCCATTGATTCAAATAATTTAACTCACCTTACTTTTATTTTGATTTCAATTTTTTTTTCTCCGATAGCCTCATTGCTAACACTCCACCAAAATCTTCTTGCTCTGGACTTCAGGCTCTTTTTACCCACCTCCTTGCTCCTTCCTGTAGCTATATAACCAATTTGTATTTCACAAAATAATAAACTATTCAAACACAAGTCTTATCAGACGCAACCATTTTTAATTATTCCAAAAAATTATATTTGTCTTTGTCCATAATAGCACTACCAATTCACATTTCAGAATATTCATAAAATCGAACATTTTCTAACAAATCTGTTGCATTGTGACATTAAACAAAGTCAAATCATAAAACAAGAAATTACTCTATGGCGTCCCTGAACAATTCAACATCTACTTTCTCTCTGTAGACACAACGATCTCCCTCTTACCAACAAACAATGATCACTCACTTTTAATCTGGTGCTTTTCTCCCTTGATAGTGACTTGATTTCTTTCCAAGAAATGAACTCTATCAGCACAATTACCTCTTATTGAG
>VDFB02371506.1:0-49052 GCA_007258455.2 Sequoia sempervirens
AGACACATAATCACTCTCATATCCATACGCTTCTAAACGAAGATAACCACCTCGAAGCCCAATTCTCACAATTAAACAAACCAACTACTATAGGTAATTGTGAGAGTGGTTCCTTTCACATGACAATAATGTGGGTTGGTGGTGCAAATAATACTGTCATAAATGATTAGATGATGGAGGTGGCGAAATCCTTTGTTAAAATAAAATTCCCTAAAATAATGTCTTGAACATTTAAAGGACAAAATTATAATGGCTAAATCCTCCATGAAAATTTTGTGTACACCGTCAAATTTAGCGACCTGCTATTTTGTGGTGGTCCCAAACCGCACACTGGTTTGGCGTGCAATTGTAATATTATCAAGCGCAGAGTATCTCGCAATGTACACGCAGAAATCCGTACCGTTCGGGCAGGCCACGTGGCGATTCATTATCCATTAAAGCCCATATAACCTCGGTGGGACCCACTCCCACCAAATCAGTACAGGCTTGGCCGATGTATTCATAGAGGAGACGAATCTTTATTTTAACAGGCAGAACAGAGAAGAGGAGGAGCAGCAGAAGAAGAGAAAAATGCTTGGACTGGCAGGGGCTGTGGCATTTTTCGTCACACAGTATGCATTAGCATACTTCATTATATTCAGAAAATATAAGAAGCCAGAGCGATGGGAGGCAGCGAGCTGCACAATATCATTGGCCCACGGTCCCTTGGTAACAGTCCTTGCAGCCTACGATGTCGCGGTTTCGAAATGGCAGCTGGACGCCCCCAATACGGCTCTAGAGAGGGTTGTGATGGACTACAGTATCGCCTATTTCACCGTGGATTTGTTCCATTACTTGCTGTTTGTGCCAGGGAAGGTGCTATTCGTTGCCCACCATGTGGCTACCGCCTTCGTCATGGCGAGCTGTCGTTACTATGCGGGGCATGGTGCGCAGGCTCTCATGGCCCTGCTCTGTGTGGCGGAGGTCACGAGTGCGTGCCAGAACACTTGGTCGCTGTCGATGTTTGCAATGCATGTCGAGCCCACTAGGGCGCGGAGAATTCACGAGGCGGTTTGTGTGCCGTTCTATGTATTGTACAGCGTGGCAAGAGGTGTCGTGGCGCCCCTGCTTGCGTGGCGGCTGAGCTGTTTTTACTTGGGTGGCATGGCAGACGGTGTTATGCCCAGGTGGCTGGTGCAGTGCTGGATGGGCATTGTGGTCTTGGCTATATTGGCTAGTGTCCTGTGGGTTGCTGATTTGTGGGTTGAGTTTTTTAGAGCTTGTAGGAAGAAGAATTCAGTGAAGGTATGCTAATTGCAGATGATGGTTATAGGATCTTGCATCTCTGAGAATAAGGCAGAGTGACAATGCAAATTGTTTGTGGTGTAAATTGTGAAGATTGGAGAGGATGGCTCTAAGAGTCTGAATTTCATATGTCCTGACAGGTAATTTGTGAGCATTTTGCCTTCGAAAAGATTAATGGAAATTAATTGTAGCATTATTTTGTTTTGTAACTTGGGTGCCTTTTGGATTGGAATTTTGTCTTTTTTAACTCAATTTGGAAACCTAGATGAGCCATTTTTTAAAAGGGTAATGAAAATTAAATTTGGCATTATTTTGTTAAGTAATTTGGTTCGTTTTGGTTTGGAATTTTGGTCTTTTGTTGCTCAAATTGAAAACCCATATGAGACTTTTTGTGTATGTTTTTTTTTTATATTGGCAGGTTTTGGTTGTTTTGGCTTGCTTTCAAATTTTGAATGAGTTAACGAGGCTGAAGGGTTTCGGTATTTTTTTATTTAATCTTTTTTGTTTTTTTTTTAAATTTTGGTTTCAAGTACACTCCCCGCTTTCGGTTGGGAAGTGAAATTTGGTGCCATTTTGGGGAATTGCAGTGTGCATGCAGCCCCCTGAGACTCAAACTTGGGTTTTGGGTTTAGAGGTCAGTTCATGCTTTGTAAGATTTCCTATTTACAGAGAAAGAGGATTCATATTGATTATAGTTAGTCACAGCTAGGTATACCAGTGGCTTGAAGAACACCTTATCCCATTCTGAATCTCCTCTGGATGATTTGAGTCCAATAGTCTTATCATTGCCTACGCCACAAGAAATTTGCATCACCCAATTGGGCATAGGTAATGCAGATCATTCAAATCGGTATAATTGGTCCTTTTTTTTTCTCCCAATAATAGAGGTTTCTTAGAGAGCCAGAAGGCATATTTATTCAAGATAAGGATAGATGATAAAAATAGAATAAAAACATGAAACATGGGTAAAACTAACTCCAGGATGAGGGTGGAGGGAACGAGGAGTGGGACACAAAATGCTGAAACGTGATAGGAGGATGCTGAAAAGTATCCCGAATTCGTAGAAACAATATTTGAGTAGGAAATGGGAATGGGAGCTTAAGGAAGTGGACCTGTCTCTCAGGAATGTATAGATAATTGTATCTCCTTTTATTTTCACATGCAGCTTGGTTCAAGACAAATGTATAAGAATAGGTAATTTTGTTATAGCACAGAATACGATCTTCATGTCGTGAGAGGATGAAATGTAAATAAATAAGCAGAAAAAATTGGGGTTTAACTTTGTGATTTGCAGATTTGTGAGTTTTGGTCTTTTGGTCGTTTGTTTTTATTTACAGGTGCGTGGTATTCTTTGAGGTTTTCGGTATACTTGCCTTTCTTGTTTAATTCGAAGCTTTTTTAATCATGGAAAAGCCCTTTTTCCAGTGAAAATATTTAATAATAATAAAAAAATTCACGTAGAGTATAGCAACGCAGGCGAGGTTGAGCATCAAGCACCCTCGTCTATTAAAGCCCTTTTATAGGTCTAAAAGGTCATCTGATCTAGACCAAAAAAAAGTTGTCTCAGCTGAGCAATCTTCAAGCCTCACCTTTTTAACAAGCATAGCTGCAGTTTAATACAAAATGTTAAGCAATTTCAGGGTTATGTTATTCATCAGAAGACTGAGGGGTTGTGCTATTCTAATTTTTTCTTTTGAATGTTCCTATGCTCTTCAACAAAAACAGGGCAAAATTAGCATTATTAGCCTTGTGGCCTAGTGCTCTACTTGGAAGGTTATATCTTCTTCTGATGCTAGGGCTTTTGCTCCGTTATCATCTCGTACATTTTCAAAATTCTTGTTAAATAGCCACTTCTGTGGGAACAGAAAACTCACATTAATTGGAGAATCGCCATCTGGTATCTTGCTGCAGTTTTATGGTTTTAACTTTAAAAGTGTTGGAGTTAGTTTTCCATGCCAATGAATTAGAAAGCTTCATTCCATCTGATACAATTCTTATGACTGCAGTCAAGTTTTTGAGAATTTTTCTTAGCGTTTTGCTCAGCTATTAATTATGAACTAAGTTTTTTAAGAAGTAGTCTGCTCAGGTTGCTTGGTAATATTTCATCAAGTAGTGTTTGTTAGTTTTTCTTAGCATTTTTCCCAGCTCCTGATTATGAACAAAGTAATTCAAATATTCTGTTCAGTTTATGGCAGTATTTTATCTATTAATCATGGAATCCTTCAATTGTGTTGGATTAGGAAATTAGGTACCAAGGTGCCATTAAGAACTATGTACTTCTTATTTGAGCAAATTGCAATACTACTTCGGAGGTTACTTAGATGTTGAAATTTGCTAAGGCTCCTATTTGAATATCTTACTTGTTTTTTTGCGTTACTTTTATTGATTCTGTCTTATAACTGTGCTGTCTTTATCTTGATCTTTCTAGTTGAATTTCATCCTTAATAAGCCTTTGTTTTAAAATTTATTGATTTCTTCTTATAATTGTGCGGTCTTTATCTTGATTTTTCTAGGTTGAATTTCGTCCTCACTATGATCTCAGAGTTGTCATTTGTAGATATTGATCGAGTGCGAGAGTCCTCTCCCTCTTTGGTGTATGTCAAGCAGGGGATTTTATTTCGCTAATATTTGTTAGATGTTTAATATACCCAAGTTGAATTGCAGATGCTTCTGAAAGGATATGCTGTCCTTAGTTTAGGGATTCCTAGAGATACTATTAAATTATTAATTATCTTATCTGCACATGCCTTTATAATGCCTGATACTGACAATCATTTTATTTATTGGGTTCTGTTTATGAAGTTGGCATTAAATAATTGGGCCAAGTTTAAAATGTAATGTAGCTTTGAGTTTGAAGAGTAAAATTTTAAGTAGTATGGTATGATAGACAAATCTTGGAGTCTCGGACCAATACGAGGCAATGAAATAAATAACTAAGTTTTGTTTTAAATAGAGTATGGAGCGATAGACAAATCTTGGAGTCTCAGAGCAATAAAAGACAGCAAAATATGTTTAACAAGTGATTAAATTTTTAAATAGAATGTAATGATAGACAAATCTTGGAGTCTCAAAGCAACAAGATAAGAGCTAGCAAAATAAATAAATAACAATGTGAAGAAAAACAAGGATGTGGGTGAGTCCCATGCACTGGGTGATAATTACAATATCACGAAGGGGCCTTAAACCTTCTAAATAATTCAACATTAATAGGGAGGTTCTAATACAATTTTGTTGATCAATCGAGGCAGAAGCATGGTTTCTCTGGTAGACATCGGCATTAAATAAGACTCAAAGATGTCTGAATATTTTGTTGCATCTGTAAATTAAATATAGGAGAATGCTTGTGAGGTTGGTTTAGTTTCTTTGGTTGCATCTTTAAATTAAATGATATGATCATATCAAAGGGTTGTAGTTCAATTGGTTGAGCACAATAGGCAAGGGTGATGGTATGTTTCTTAATTATGCCATTCACCAAGGTTCAAACCCCTAAAGATATGATATAAGAGATGAGGTCAAACCCCTAAAGATATGATATAAGAGATGAGGTTGGGATTGTGTCCTGTGTAACTTTGGTGGAATGAATATCCCCCAGTCTTTTTCTCACAGTTGAAAAATCAGCATAGACTTGTGCTTCTGAATGAATACCAAAATAAACTTGTAGATGATAAAAAATTCTCCATAAAAAATGATCATCAATGATCCGATCAATTTGTTATAAATCCTTAAAAGCGGTTCCATTTGGCTCAAGCCTCCACATCAATAAAAAAAAAAAATTTGGCGGTACACAGCCACTGAATTTTTTATTGATGTGGAGGCTTGAGCCAAATATTCTATCTTTGAAAGCAAGAGTAAACGTTGATAGTTGTACATAACTGGGCTCCAGTGGTCTCATTTTTTATGATGAATGATACCGTTGATCATTTTTTATAATGAATGATACCGTCAATGAAGATAGCAAAATGTTGCGCTACTAAAACATTCTTCACATGTAGCCACGACGAGCATGATGGGCACAGTGTTCAAGATTGAATTGGAACTGATGATAATTAATGTAAAGGGGGCACAGTTATAAAGCAACGGCTAGTTTCAATGGATCTGCATCACTAACATATATCTATGCAGCAATGAGCACAAATATGTTGTTTCTGCAGCCAGGGTTCCGTAAATACAAAACACAAAAAACTTTTCTAAGGGAGAGGGATCGATCGTGGGCATAGAACCAGTCGTGGGTATAGTATTTGACAGCTTGGGATCTAGTTTTGGGTAATAAAAAATCCAATAAATTTACACTTAATACCTAACTGTAAAACACTAGAATCCATAAAGTACACAAACTGACCAATCGTGTGATGCCACATCAGCATACCAATAATACATGACCTAGTGACCCACTATCGGTCGATGACACATTTTGGTTCTTTTTTTGTGGTTTCTGAAAAACAGTCCAAAAACATTGAAAAATGTGTACGAGAAAAAGGGGGGGTGCCAGCTGGACTGTGAAGAGACGTGTGCAAAAAAAAAAACGGTCGACTCGAATGCTGCTGACATGGACCCCTCGCTCAACATCACCCTACCCACGACCAGTCCCTCTCCCTTACATCGTTGCTGTCCTCTTTGGAGATTCCTCCTTTAACCCCAAATTTGCTTTTTACTCAGAACAGGAACAGAAAGGGAAGAATATTGCGGGTGCCAAATTGATAAATGATGTGTGATTTGGTCTTGATGTGTAATACCAAAGTGCTCATGCCCATTATTGCAAACGTCTGATGTCAAATCGTCTACCCAAAGACTTTGGAACTTTGAAATCAGGCAAATTAGTAGTGGCAAAAAGATTATGGTATCTCCTGTTGTCAAAAGGATTTTTACATGATTAACTTGCGTTGAAAAAAATAAAAGATCATTCATAGCAAGCCATATTTTTATGGCTATAATGTTCTGTGCCTTTTTGGGTGTAGGCAACTCAGTTTGACCCTGAAAAAGAGAAATTTCACGTAGTCCATATGGGCAGCGGTATTCTCCTTCACTCAAATATTGGTGAAATGAAACCCTTGTTGGGTTTGGGAATATGCTTGGTGGGTCACTTGTTTATATCAGAGATCACTCAATGCAAATTTACTTCATATGCTCAGATATCTACTGAAATTGGTAAAAGCTTTACTAGAAAATTAGTAATAAAATGATGGGCTCTTACATGGGAGCAACCAATGCACTGCGACAAAACCTTTCAAGTGCTTCAATTGATATGTGTATGGGTATGCCCTTTTTTTTGCAGGGCAAGGGCTAGTGGGGGACCAACTGCACAAGTGAACGAAGCATGCATATGGATTTCAAGTGGCAAAGAGAAAATGCACTGCCAAACATGTAAGTTCCAAGGTAGAAGCTAAACTTGGAAGTTTTCAGTTCCTTTGTAGCTTAGCAAAATGTTTTTGGGAAGTTAGTTGTCCCTATGGATAAAAAGCCAGGGAATTTCATTGAAAGGAAGCACTCTTAAAATTAAAAAGAGAACAACTAGAAATTCCAACTGATAAAGGGGAATTAGATCCAACAACTAGAAGTAAATAAATGTGATGCTCCTTTGCAGCTTTACAAAATGTTTTTGTTGATTTAGTTGCCCCTATGGACAAAAGCTAGGGAATTTCATTTGAGAAGGAAGCACTCTTAAAAGTACATAGAGGGCAAGTAGAAATTTCAACTTCTAACGGGAACTAGATCCAACTTGTAGATGTAACTACGGGTAATGTGGATTTGGGGATGCAAACGGTTAAGCAGCATTTGAACTTGATTGGTGTCACCAAAATAGATACATCTTGTGATGGTTTAAATGTGGAGGTGGGATTAAAGCAGGCCCTCTTGATGGTTAGGCCTATTTGACTATTATATCAATCTGAACATAAATCCAAGGATTGAGAGTACTAGGCATACAGAGTGAGTCTTGATTGAAGCCCGTTAAATAGTCTCTTAAAATGATGTTTTTTGTGAGAAAAAAATGATATCATTGGAGATGGATTTTTTTTAGTGCATATATATTGAGTTGCCGACATTTTTAAGATTAACTATTTCTCTTATTATTAGGTGTAGACATCTTTCTCTTTTAAAGGGTTTTTTAAAAACTATTACTAATCATATGATTGTAGTTTTATTGGTTGCATACAATTGGTGGTATGTTCCTTGATTTTGTTATACACCAAGATTCAAATTCCTTGGAAGTGTAGTATAAGGGATAAGGTTAAGATTGTGTATTGGGTGATTTTGGTGGAATAGGTAACCCTTAGTTGTTGACTCTTCATTGGAGAAGTATCAAGTTCAATATGTGCTTTCATAATAATAATTGGTTGCAAAAACCATTTGTGTTTGATATAAAACCTTACAACAACAAAAAGAATAGCCACCAATATACCTTGTATTCTACGTTAGCCTTGCATTTGTTACGTTAGCCTTGCATTTGTTAAATTATCTTGTATAGCTTTTTTTTTTGGGTTAAATTAATAAATTCGATGTTTTATCTTTTCCAACATGCCTAATGTGAAAAGATAATAGTATTCATGGATTCTTACTTTCTCTAGCATGATATGAATACTATCTTTAGGAAACTATTGATATTTGACTCCAAATGGCATTATTATACACATTCATTCCAAAACCTCTACGTGAAACTAAACATCTACAAACTTTAGATTAATGGAGTTCTCAGTTATCTAACGGCTTCCATCCATATTTTTAAGTGTTGGAAAAATCAAGATTAATACTTTTGCATTGTAGTAAACACAATGTTAATAATATTATTGACTTGATTTGGGAATCTATTACAATATGACTTTTATAAAGCCTTTCAAACATAACTTCCCAAACTACCACCATATGGGAATGCAACTAATTATTTAATAACGATAAAAAACTACAAGTCATTAAGGTGACTTTATTAAGGTAAACCTTAATATTCCAACACCCCTCTTTAAGGTTTACATCCCACGCAACAAAACATGCTGATTGAAACAAACAAATATATATTCTTTAGAAGCTTTATCTTTGGAAAAACAAATCTTGAACCAAGTGTAACTCCATCAAGCTACCTCATAATCCTTGGGAAGGTGTAGCTCTCGAGCTGAATTTTCAAGTTCTTGGATTACCACTTCCTTGAATTCCCGAATCACAAATCCCTTGAATTATTGGAAAACAATCCATTGCTCCATCAAGTTGTCTCATGACCCTTGAAAGGGCATGATTTCTCAAATCCACAAACACTCAAACTATTTGGGCAATAATCCATATTGAGTTCACCAGATCCCTACCTGTCTTAAAAAACAAACTTCACAATATATGCATTCTTCAACTCTGTCAACATCAAAAAAGGAAAGAAAAAATCACATATGCTTCTCATACAAAGTACCATCTCTATGTGAGAAGCTAACTTGAGATGATGAAAAACCTCCAACCTCTAGTGCCTTCAACCTCCAATGGTGAAGGCCCAAAACAAATATCCATCCCTAGTATCTTCAAAATAATAATCTTCAACAAAAATACCATCTAGAGGGTCCTCATCCTCAACATAATCTTCAAGCATAGGCTAAGCTAACATTTTTTGAACATTCTTTGAGTTTTCCCTTGAGAACATCACTAGCTCAAGTTTTACAAGTCCAAGTTGTGTGACCCTTTTCTTACAATAATAACATTCAATTTATTTTTCCCATTATTGTCTCATGTGTATAATACATTCTCATGTTGAGAATTAACTTTTGAATCTATTGCAATTGTTCTTTTTTCTTTAGTTAAAAAGGTTGAAATCATATCTTCTAATGTTCAAGAAGTTATGATTAAGTGTAAAATTAATATTGTTATATTTTGAAGAAAAACTGTTCAACAAAATAACCTTAGCGTACATCATCTATTGGAGCTAGTTGTTTAATGAGAGAACTCAAATTGCTTGTGTTGGAAAAATCAAGAGCATTACATTTGTAGAGTAATAAACACAATGTTAATAATATTATTGATTTGATTCACAAATGTGTTACAATATGACTTTTTATAAAACCTTTCAAATATAACTTCCCAAACTACCAACATATAGGAATGCAATTGATTATTTAATAACAATAAAGAACAAGTCATTAAGATAAATCTTAATATTCCAACACTAAGGAGAGGAAATCACCAAGAAGCACTAACTTAGAGCTAGCTATTGTTGAGAGTTAAAACCATGGACAAACATAAAAATATATGGTAGCCATCAAAGAGAAGTTCAAGCAAAGGGAGAATAAAGAACCGATCCTATGCTAAAGAAAAAATTTGTTGCTAAAACGACTTAGTTGTCGTATATGATGAGTACAAGGAACAAGTGCAATCTTACAAATAATCATCACTATGCAAAAGAAAAAAATTGTTGCTAAAACAACTCAGTTGCCATATATGATGAGTACAAGGAACAAGTGCAATATTACAAATAATCATCACTATGTAGAGTGTTGTTGCCAAAACATGTTGCTAACTTAAAAATAGTAGCCAATCAAGGATGTTAATGACTTGCCTTCAAGTGAGAAACCAATAATTGTTGTGGATCCTTATTCTATGATGTTATAGACAAGAAATGCACCATTGTCTCTAAACCCCAATGATGATGATCTCAAGTTGCATTTGTAGCAATCAAAAAAAATTGGTATCATTGGATGTAGAGAGGGGCTTCAATATTCCAATAATGCCTTATACTAACCATACATTGGGTGGCTCAAGAATGATAAGGTTTGTATTTGTTTCTCAACAATGTTTATACAATTCAACCTTTTAAAGGTCAGGTAGTTTGTGATAAAAGTTGTTGGGTGGATTGTGTAATGTCCCTCTTCATCGAATAATAAATATGGAATGATTTCCTAATCTTTTAATTCTCGAGATTAGGAAAATAGCCAAGGTGCAAGGGAATGTGAAATAATTGAATAAAAGTTGAAAAACTATATTATTTTGAATTTATTTAATTATTCATGATGGTAGGGCTCTTTAATAATAACTTCTTTTCTCTAGGCGGGCCCCCGGGTGAGAAATAAATCAAAAGAAATAATTTTTAAGCCTAAGTTTCTTTCCCTAAGCCTGTGCGACTATGAGATTGGGACGATTGCAGATTTTTCCAAAATGGTCTCGAGCTCACTCAGGGAGAACGTCTGTTTTTTGCGAAGAAAGGATGAGCAACTCCAAAATTATTAATAAGGCTCGATTTGCATGGGAGGATCCATTCTGGAAATTATCTTTTATTCTTTTATCGAGATCTGCTGAAGGTTTAAACAGGACGACACCCCTATGTTGGATGGGACGGAAACCCCAGTCCAAGTATCGAATCTCTCTATCTGGTTCCATTGCAATTTCAGTACAAGAGCAAGGCACAAGGTTTGTAAAGTTGTCGAGGCACTGGGAATCATTCCGTGTGGATTCCGGGAAGGTGAAAAGCACTTACAGCTAAATCACTGCATACATTATGAAGGACGTTTCAGTTCACAAAGGTTAGACGCATTGAGAGGGAGGCATATCGACTCATTGTGGAGGGCATTGGAGCCTGTTTGGTGCTAGACGTGTTTGCCTTTCTTGATATCAATCGACCCAGCAGCTGAAAGTTGTTCTCTGTCCAACGTATTTTTCAGGTTCAATCATCTTGCTACATTGTTAATCATTTGTTTTCTGATTGATGGTCAAGTGTCATAGTTATCTGGGCCTGTACGTTCTCTTTATAGTATCAAGTCAATGCTCTGGAACAGTTAGTAAAGCATAAGACCGAATATAGTTCCATTTATCAAGAATTCATTACTGCTGGTCTCACATTTTAGTCATTTAGGCGTTCAGAAATCTGTAATAAGAATGCTGCCGTTAACTTACTGTGTTCAGTAATTGCATTATTAATGTAACTTGAATGCCTAACAAGTGCGGGGAATATCTTGATAAGGCTTAGTCAGTTGTTCCACCGGTTAATGCATATGTGCACCATTATTGATGAATCTGCAAATCTGGAAGTGTCAAATCTGATACTGCTGTGGAATATTTTTTGTAAGCTAGTGTTCAGATTTTATATTTTACACTCTCCTATGCATATTGAATTGGTTACATGCATTATCTTGTATAAGTTTGATAAAATATTTCATCTATCAAACTGAGAAACAATTAAAAAAACGGTACACACCTGGAAGTGATTATTACAGTGGTATCAAAGCCTAGATACCTGCCAGCCTGTTGGGAATCTAAATTTGCATGTCACATAGATATTTCACTAGGAGTAGGTAAGGACAACAGGAAGGAGGGTCTGAAATTAACCCAACTGATTCCAGTATGGGGGATAGAGGAGGTGAAAACCCGCAGGGGAATCTGAATAATTAGTTTGATAATTTCTTGACCACATTTGCCCAGCAGCAACAACTAATGTTACAGCAGTTTCAGGACCGTATGATCACAGCCATGGGTCAATTGAGATTGGACCGTGCTCGATCGAGCAGATCAACTAGTGGCCATAGTAGAAGTGATGTGGGTCACGAGAATCGTGAAAGAGCAACCACTAATGCCTTTAGGACGGCAAGTACAAGGTCTGGTCGGCCTTTACGTCCCACATTTGTGATAAGACAAACAGAAGTGGAGACCATTCCGGAGTTGGAGGAAGACACAGATATCACTGTTGATGTTATGGTGGCCCACGATAAATAGATAACGCTTCCACTTGATGTGAGGCAAGCAATTAATCTAAATCAGTTTATGAATCAACGGAGGGATAAAGCCAAAGCAAGATTGGAGAGGCAAGAAAGGGGTCTTTGAAGGAAAATTGGTCAAGGAACTCAATCCAAGGAATACAAGGAAGCATTAAATAAGATTCCTTTACCAACCTTTGATGGAAGCGAGAAAATAAGTGCAAGATCATGGGTGCATAAGCTTGACACCTTCTTGTCCCTGAAACCTATAGAGGAAGAAAAGGCTATTCAATTTGCTACGATGCATCTGGAGGGAGTAGCATATGACTGGTAGCACCATGGGTTGGTTTCGCAGGGCCATGCCATGATTCATTCAATTGAAGATTTTGTTGATAAGTTGATTGCACGCTTTGACATAAAGGATATCGAAGTATACTACAGAGACTTGGCTTAGCTAAAGCGTAGTGGACATGTTGAGACCTACATTAATGAATTCCAAAAGATAGTAGTCATGGTTCCTGATATGTCTGAAAGGCAAGTCACTATGTTGTTTATTGAGGGATTGAGTGACAGACTGAGGGGTTTAGTGAAGGCTCATAAGCCTAGTCTTTACATGATGCCATTGGCCTAGCCTAGGATTTGGAGACTACACCACCCCTCTAGACCTAGAGAAAGACTTTCAATGGATTTCCATCAAAGCAAAAAGGTTTCAAGCAGGAAAAGAACACCACACTGAAATCTGATCAGGAGTCTAGAAATGAGCTACGTAGGAAACATTTATGTTTCTACTGTAAGGAGCCATGGAACCATGACCACCGTTGCCTTGGGAAAGGATAAGCTCATTTGATTGAGGTCATTTTAGATGAGGAGTAGCAGGATGTTCATGAGACTAGTGCTGAAGAAGACAGTGGATAGGAGGAACTATCTCCACAATTAGAATTGGTGGATTCGGGAGCCAAGGATACCCCCCAGAGCAACATTGCTTCACTATTCAAAGTCCCTAGACTTCATCCATTTTGTTTGAAAGGTGTCATAAGGGACAACACATGGTCTGCTTGGTGGACAGTGGAGCCACCCACAATTTCATTGATGAGGGTCTTGTGGTGAAGCGTGGGCTACAGGTTGAGGAATTTTCAGGGTTCAATGTGACTGTAGTAGATGGATTTCAGTTGAATTGCACCAGGATGGTTCCCCAACTTAGCATCCAGATTGGAGAATACTCTCTGACTGATGACTTCTATGTGCTGAGTCTAGGTAATATTGATGCAGTGTTGGGTTTGCAGTGGTTGCAGTCACTTGGGAGATACATTCAGGATTTCTACAAAATGGAATTGGAGTTTATGGTTGATGATAAGAAGATTGTGCTTAAGGCCATGTCTAATGGTGGTCTGCGTGTAGTGTCAGCTAGAAGGATGGAGGCTTTAATTAGACATGGGGAGGTGGATTGGGTAGTACAGTGTTTTGTTTCTACCAAGCCTACCTCAGACATCAAACCATAACTCCATATTGATATCCAAACAGTGTTAGATAAGCATGGGAAAGTATTTGGAGACATTCCTCTAGGTCGACCACCTGATCGTGGGTTCGAGCACATCATAGAGCTTGAAGAGGGGGCTAAACCAGTCATAACTACACCCTATCGACACCCACGCCATTTTAAGGAGGAGATTGAGAAGACGATCAAGGAGTTATCGAGCATGGGACACATTCGGCCCAGTTCCAGTCCATTTGCCTCATCAGTTGTTTTGGTTAAAAAGAAGGATGGAACTATGTGCATGTGCATAGATTACAAGGTCTTGAATAAGAAAACCATAAAGAACAAATATCCTATTCCTAAGATCGATGAACTGCTTGATGAGTTATACAGGGCTGTGTTCTTTTCCAAAATTGATCTTCATTTAGGCTATCATTAGATACGGGTCAGAGAAGATGTTCACAAAACTTCTTTCTGTTGTCACTTTGGGCATTTTGAATCCTTTGTCATGCCATTCAGACTCACAAATGCACCAACCACATTCTAGTCGTGCATGAACCACACTTTTTGTGAGCAGTTGCGAAAGTTTGTTTTGGTCTTCTTTGATGACATTCTAATATATAGCAGAACCTGGGAGGATCACCTGCATCATTTGGATGTAGTGTTGAGTATCATGGAGGCTCAATCGCTTTATGCGAAGGATTCTAAGTGTGAGTTCGGGATGATTGAGATACTCTATCTCAGACATGTGATTGGGGCTGATGGTGTGAGGGTACACCAAGAGAAAATACAGGCAATTTTGGACTGGCCGCCACCAAAGAACATATCAGAGATGAGAGGCTTCTTGGGTTTGTGTTTTTACTACAAGAGGTTTGTGAGGGCTTCTCATAGTTGGCATCATCCTTGACAAACCTTACCAAGAAAGGTGCGTATCTTTGGACTGAGGAGGCATAGGTGGCATTTGATAAACTCAAGGAGGTCATGAGCTCATGTCCAGTTTTAGCATTTCCAGATTTTACACAACCATTTGTCTTAGAATGTGATGCTTCGGGTCAGGGAGTTGGTGTAGTTCTAATGCATAATCGACATCCGATTGCATTCAAGAGAAAAAAGTTGAGAGACAATGACATGTTGTACTCTACTTATGATAAGGAGATGCTAGTGATTATGCACGTGCTAGCTAAGTTCAAGCAATATTTAGTGGGAACTAAATTTGTGGTCAGGACTGATCACAACAGTCTCAAATATTTTCTTGAACAAAAGGATTTGAATGAACGACAACAAAAGTGGGTGAGCAAGATTCAAACATATGACTTTGATGTGGAATACATTAAAGGGAAGAACATTGTTGCTGATGCTCTTTCCAGGAAACCAACACTTTGCGCTCTCACTGAGATTTCAGTTGACTGGAAATCTCAATTAGTGGCTGAATATACCAAAAACACTTTTGCATGTGATTTGATTGATGGTTGGGTGTAGGATGATAGATATTCAATGGTCAATGACATTATTTATTATAAGAACATAGTTTATCTTGTACCAGGATCGAAGCTAAAGGCTAGGATTTTGAGGGCTATGCATGATACACCTCTAATAGGACATCTAGGATTGTTCAAAACTTATTGCCAAATTCGTGAGAGGTTCACCTGGAAGGGTTTGAAAGATGATGTGTTGCAACATGTTAAAGAATGTCCGAGTTGTCAGCAAAACAAGGCAGAGCACACATTCCCTGTGGGACTTCTACAACCTTTGTCGATACTTGAGCAGAAATGGGAAGGAATATCCATGGACTTTATCACAGGGTTGCCACGTGTCCAGGGAAAAGATTGCATATATGTAGTTGTGGATAGATTGACCAAATATGCCCATTTCTTCACTATATCTACTGATTACATTGTAGTTTAGGTGGCAGAGTTATTCTTCAGAGAAGTGTTCAGGTTGCATGGACTCCCTAAAACAATCGTCAATGATTGGGACAAAAAATTCTTAATTATGTTTTGGCAGGAGTTGTTTTGATTGGCAGGTACAGAGTTGACACCAAGCATGAGTTACCATCCTCAGACTGATGGTCAAATAGAGATAGTTAATAAGTGGATTGAGGGATACCTGCGGAACTATGTGTCAGGGCAGCAACGTGCTTGGATTAGATGGTTGCATTTAGGAGAGTATTGTTACAATACTACCTACCACATTTTGATTGGCACGTCTACTTTCAGAGCCTTATACGGGTATGATGCCTTATCATTTGTAGATTTGGCCTTTGATAATAGTAGAGTCCCACGAGCCAAGGAGACAATGCAAAACTATCAAGATATTCTCAAGGCATTGAAGGATAATTTGCAACATGCTCAAAACCAACAGAAGATGCATGCAGATAGACACAAATTCGAGAGGACATTCGAGGTTGGAGACTTAGTTTTTCTATATTTGCAGCCATACATGCAATCCTCATTGAAGAAAAGTGATGTAGAAAAACTTAAACCCCGCTTTTATGGACCCTACAAGATAGTAAGAAGAATTGGTGAAGTTGGATATGAGTTAGAATTACCTAAGGGCAGTAAGATTCACGTCTTTCATGTTTCCTGCCTCAAGAAGGCACTGGGTCAGCAAGTTGTGGCCTAAGCTTCCACCACTTGATGAAGAAGGGAATTTGGTGTTAGTTCTTGAAGGTATTGCAAATTGGAGAGAACGGACGCTGAGGAATAAGATGATTCGAGAATATCTGATCGAATGGAAAGATCTTCCTGTTGAGAATGCGACATAGGAAGGGGAAGAGATTCTGCAACACCCCAATTTGAGATTGCTAGAGGACCAACAATCCCGGGAAGGGAGGATTGTAATGTCCCTCTTCATCGAATAATAAATATGGAATGATTTCCTAATCTTTTAATTCCTGAGATTAGGAAAATAGCGAAGTCGCAAGGGAATGTGAAATAATTAAATAAAAGTTGAAAAACTATAGTATTTTGAATTTATTTAATTATTTATGATGGTGGGGCCCTTTTAATAATAACTTATTTTCTCTAGGCGGAGACCTTGGTGAGAAATAAATCAAAAGAAATAATATTTAAGCCTATGTTTCTTTCTAGTGATTTTTTTAGTGGCTAATATTCGCCAATTGGCTAATAGTTGAAATTTGGGAATCCAAAATTGGCTAATAGTTTGAACTACAACGTGACTTGAACCGCCACAGTTTTACAAAATTTTATTATAGTCTTATTTAAATCGCCAAATAATTTATTATATTAAAATTTTTAACTCAAAAAATTCGCCACAATATTCGATACATGATTAGATTAGATTCTTCTAAATTTTGTAAATTATAGTATAAATCTATATTAATTTTCCAATAGTATTTAATAATTATTGGTTGTTTTTGGACCATATTTCTAATCTTTAGTTTCCACCATTGATTTATAATATAATCTAATGGCCCTTGTTGTATTCCACAAGGTAAAATGTACCTATGATCTATAATGCTCATGGGGTCCACAATTTTGGGTCTCACGAGCTTATAGATTGTGGGTAAATTTTACCTTAGTACAACAAGGGTCATTAGATCAATGATCTAAAAGAAATTTTGAGCCCCATGAGAATTACAAATCATGGGTACATTTTACCTTGCAAAATACAATGAGGGCCATTATATATATTGTAAAACAATGGTGGAAAGTAAATATTATAGTGTACCTCTTCAACCCATCAATAATTTTCACCCTTGGGCCCCTACTTTTCCATGAGAATCATTTTTAGATTGGGTAGATTCACCATCATAATTAATGCGTTTTCCTATTAGTTTTGAAGATTCACCAAAAAAATTTATAGGATGGTACCCCTGTGTTGGAGTATGTGTTGTTTTATTTTTAGTTGTATGCAATTAATATGTATTTGAGGCTCTTAGATCATATAACTTGGATAATTTTTATCTTGGTATGTGTGCATAATCAACACATCCAAACACCTTTAGATGAGCATTTGATCGTTTAAAGATAGACCAATTTTGTTTAGGAGTCATGTTGTGAACTTTTTTTTCTAGGACTTATATTGAAAAAATACCTATTGTAGTGAAATATTGTACCTATAAATTTTTATCCAAGTTATTGTCTTTCAACATACTCAACCATTTCAACCATCGTCTTATTCTTCCTTTAAAAAACTCAATTTTGTTGTGGGGTGAAGGAATTGGTGAGCTCTCTTTAAATCCCATGTTATCTAAGTTTTTTTTTTTAAAGAAATCACTTATATTATCCCCCATTATATAAACTTAATAGTTTTATATAGTAAACATTTTATTTTTCCACTAGCAACTTAAATTCAAAGAATTGATCAAAATCTTTTGATTTGTTGCCAAATAATATATCTAGATTTTTTTGTGAAAAAATATTAATGAAAATTACAAAATGTAGATTTTTATCAAAGAGAGCATGAGCATAGGACCACAAAAAGTAGTATGGATGATTGTGAGGGGTTTTCTAGCCTCATGAGATGTACTAGTTTGAAAAGTATATATATGTTGTTTCACAAACTTTTATTCGTTATAGATATTCAGTTTATTATCAATGAATGCCAATCCTTCAACCATGTATTTTTTATAGGCAAAATCAAGCCCCCAAAACAAATATTCCTATACCGTTGGTGTCCTAAGAAACTATCATGCATTTTGGTACTCCTTGGTTCCTTTTTGCTAGAAAGAAAAAAATGAAACATTATGTCACATGTCAATTGGGATCATGCAACAAATACACACCCTTGTGACTTTTCATTGATTATACATTTGTTTCTATAAAAAATGACTTGGTGATTTTGTTCTAGCATTTGGAAAAATAACAAATTATTTTTAGAGAAAGAACCAATAAAGTGTTAAGAGATATTCTCTACTTTACCATGTTCATTGGTGACTCCAATAATGCCTTTTCCTTTAATACCATGTCAATAATTATCTGCCAATATAACTATGCCTTTTCCTTTAATACCATGTCAATAATTATTTGCCAATATAACTATGCTACTATAGTTGTCATCCAAATCAACAAATAAGTTCTCATTAGAGGCCATGTGCAAAGAGTAACCAACATTAATATACCACAATGTATCTTTATTGGCATTTGAATTCAAACAAGGAAGGAACATTTTTTATAATCTTATAAAATATTATCAATAATAAAATACCACTTAATTCATCAATCTAGAGTAGGCATTAATACAATATTACATAATTCATTAAGTTCCATGCTTGTGAGATCCTTTTAGATTTCAATCATGGAGATAACACTATCATATTTGGGGATTAAACTCCTCAATAGTTTTTTAATTGCATGTTGATTATTCATATTTTCATTGATTAAACAAACACCTTTGTTAAAAATTTATTTACAAAATTAATTATTATTTATTTTTGATTTTTTTTTTTAAAATATTATTTTTGTTGTGTTGTCTAACTTGATATACATTTCCAAGTATACTTCATGCTTGTTTTGAAATTGCAACAACACTAATCCTATGAAAATTCATTTGACATATGTCAACTTGAATCAAGAATAACGCTTCATTATCATTTTGTTCATTCACCTTAAGTTCTCTTTTCTTTTGATTATTTAATGTATTAACATCATGTAGTTCTTCACACACTATATAAACAATACCCCACAAATCCTTAGATTTTAATAATGTTTGCATTCTTGTATTTTAATAGACAAAATCATTTCGATAAAAAATATAAATCAACAATCCATAAATACCAACTATATTTGTCATTCCCAAAAATAAAAACAGAAAATACTTGACAAACAAATAAAGATAACTCCCCCAAACATATATTGTAAGAATATCCTTGCAAAAGCCTTGAAAATAGACTTCCCTTTGTAAATTTGTTTCTAAATACCATCATCAACCATACATGCTATACATTGTTTATTTTTATACATTTGTTTTTTTACTAAGGGTAAAGCGGGTTTTAAAGGGACCCTGAAACCATTTACAAAATGTTGTCTAACAAGATAAGCACAACCAACCAACAACAGATCACTTCCACTACAACAAACCAACATCAACAAGTTTTGAAGGGACCTTGAAACCCTATACATAGTGAGACAACAATCAAGCTACAATGAAACAAAACCAAGGGACCTCAATTCCACAAAGCAAAGAATAACGAAAACAATAGGTAGTTAAACAATGTCTTAACTTTTTTCCTATAAATCTGCACCCCCTTAATCTTGTGGTAGAAGTTAGAAACTAATTTAAGGATGCCTCTCTTCCTTCTTGGGACAATTCTCTAGGAAACATCTTCATCCAAATCAAATGAATGTTGAGAAGGGACGCCATCCTCCCCCACCACCACCTCCAAGGGAACCACATATGAAGAGGATAAAGGAATATCTAATGGAGTAGAAAGCTCCATAAATTTATAAACATCACAAGTCCACCCAAAGTCCCCTGACATGGTCATTGAAATACAATAAGACCTATCAAAAGTTGTATCGATTCGAGGGGAAGACACAAAAGGAGCAACATCAAGATCTAATGAGAATATTATAAAATTATCCAACACCAAGTTGACTGCATTATTACTAGTATACTTCATCCACAAGACCAATAAATTTCCCCTCTCGCTACAATAAATTCTCCTTTTTGAAACTTCCTCTTTGATTTGATAGTTTTCTAACTAAAGTCTAGTTAATACAAATCATGCTTCTTCCTTCCATTTTCTAAACAAATTCTAGTTTATACAAATCAAGCTTCTTCCTTCCATTTTCCTATTAAGACTATCTTATAGATAAATGTATCTTTTAATTACATTCTCCAAGTAAACAAAATTTTTTATCCAAAGGAAATAGTAAAATGTATGAAAATATCATCTCTATAAAATAAAACAAAATATTATTTGTCACATGTTTTTAAAATGTATAGCTCAAATTTGTTGAAAAATCATCACATATAACACATAATTCTTTGGGATTGATGAACACTACAAAAGGTTCATCCTTTTATCAAGAATATTTCCTTCTTATTTAAAACAAAAAGTGGAATCCACTCATTGAGCTTGCACATAAGTAGCCATAGGAAGATAATGCTATTAAAACTACTTATATATCTCTCCAAGATGATAAAGGGGGTGTTTCTATCTTCATCCATGTAGAATCCATATCATTGACACCATATCGATCTCCATAGACACCATGAGAAGATACTATGTCTTCTATTTCTTTCATTTCCTTGGGTGTAAGTCTCACAAAAAGGGACCCAATGTTCTCCTCCAAGTTCCCGACTTTGGTTGTCCCAGGAATTGGTGCAACATCATGCCCTTGATGTTGAACCCAAGCAAGTGCAAGTTGCCCCACACTGCACCCTTTTCTTGAAGCGATTGCTAACAACTTCTCAAATATACCCTTATTCCTTTCAAGGTTCTCTCCTACAAACCTTGGCATATTCTACAAAAGTTGTACACATTCATAAAATCAAATATCATCATAGTTATAAATATTTGAAATAAAATTCTTACTTAAATAATATAAAATAAATTTCAAAATATCCTATTTGTAGATATGCATCCTTAGGCAAAGGAAAAAACCAAGTTTTTACCAAGGTGCTCACTTTCTTTACAATTGACTCACACATACCCAAAAAGTTGCAATGGACTTGCTACAATCTAAAAATGCCTAGAATTGTTTAGAATGGAACTCCAAAAAATTCCATTGAAAATAGAAGAGTTTAAAGCATTGGTGTGTTTTAGTTAACATGATGGATCTTAATAACTAATTCTCGCAAACAAAGAATAATTTTGTCATTCAATAGTTATCATTGAAAGGAACAAAATTGAAAGAAAAATTATAATGCACGTGCCAAAGAACTACACTATTAATAAAGAATATTAATGCAAAGAAGAATCAATGGATCTAAATACCTTTCTATAATCTTCATCTGGTATATTTTCAAATAGCTTTGCTCCAGAAGAGAAGAACCCACGACCTAAAGGACTATATGGAACAATTCCAATACCAAGCTCCCTACAAATAAAAACTAAAATTTTATTTATAAAAAATAAGACGCTTTAAGAAGAAAAATATCCCTAAAAATTTACATACCTACAGGTTGGAACGATTTCTTCCTCAACATCTCTAGTCCACAAGGACCACTCTAATTGAACTGCAGTAATGGGATGAATGGCATGTGCTCTTCGAATTGTTGATGGAGAAGCCTCTGAAAGTCCAATGTATTTTATTTTCCCTTCTTCAACCAATTTCTTCATTTCTCCAATCTATAATAGATAAACGGGAAAGCTTAGTATCTAACAATGATTATGCATTTACTAAAGCTTATCACCAAAGGATTGTATTTAGATAAAGAATCAACAAAAGTGATGACTAAATCGTAAAACTTGCTAAGATGACAAGAATAAATATCAAAGATATAATTAGAATATGACTTTTACTTTTACAAATTTAATCTAAAGCCAAAAATTGAAGGACAACTTTCCACTTGAAATTGACACACTTGGAGACAAGACGTAGTGTTACAAATTCTAATGAAATGATTACAACCATTACAAAATGAATCATGAGTAGTCCCAAACTTAACAAAAATAATTAAGAAAATCAAGTTGGGAATTTATAATGGTGAAAGAGGATGAGTTAATTTGGTAGAAATTAATTTCTTTATTAATGAAAAAACTGCAATTAAATTCTTAAAAATGTTGGCCCCAGTTTTCCATTGTGTCAAAAGACCGATCTATCAACGTGTGATACATGCGGTAGAGATATGGATCATACAGGAGATGGTTAGTCCCTTGTCACGGATCTTGAGGTGAGCGCTGACCATTTTCCAACAATCTCCTCCTCAGCATTACTTGAGGGGACTCTCCCCCTCAGTGTTACCCAAGGGGATTCAAACCCTTGACCCAATGCTCTGATACCAATCTGATGCATATATGCAGACAGTGAAGTCTATTCTAATCTATGCAAAACAACAGGGTATCTCCCCTAATTTTCTCCATTACATGGAAGAAATTATTCTTTTTACTCTTAAAAAAAAAGAAAAGAAAGAAGATAGTACAAGATTACGAATGGTAAACTTGTGATAAACATAAATACATGATCCTAAAAGATTAAAATAACAACACAAAACAATTAGAACATGGTCTTACAAGAGAAACTGTCATCAAGTAGTTAATTCAACAAAAATAAGAAGGCGTCGTTTGTGCAACAAATGCAATCACAATTTTGGGGAGTCTCACTAAATTCCACTCTCCACCTAGCAAATCCTTCTCGTCTTCCATGAGCTTCCAACCAATAAGAACATTTTGGTCTATATACAATCTTTGGCAAAGATATAGCAAGGACCAAGAGAAAATTTTCCTTGATTTGAAGGGGCTTATCCATGCTATTAAGAGGATGTAAGAGAGTGATACAAAGGCAAATACCATCCAACTTGGGGGAAAATCATGGAGGTGGTAGTGAGATCTAACTAAAGTGCTACCTAGTTAGTTGTGGCAATAAAAGAGGGCAGGCTTTTTGATGGCCAAGTGCGTGGTGCCAAGAGAACTTAGTACAACTATGAGGACTAAGAAAAGTAAAATACCTACAGTAACTTCTATGGGGACTTTGCTGTCGATACGATGTTGGTAATACAGATCAATGCAGTCCACATCGAGCCTCTTCAGACTCCCTTCGCAACAAACACGAACATACGCAGGATCTCCACGAACCTCCACTTTCCCATCTCTAAAGCTTCCTCCAAACTTGGTGGCGAGCTGCACTTTGTCTCTTATTCCTTTTAGTGCCTGCAAATTAAGTCAAAAACATAAAATTAAAATCCAACCACATGGGAATCGACATTAAATTTCAAAAAATAAGATTAACTACACTCGTTTGAAGGCACTCTACCTTTCCAAGGAGTATTTCATTAGTGTGAGGGCCATAAAAATCAGAGGTGTCAAGGAAAGTAATGCCTTTGGAAACAGCGTGGTGAATGAGGGAGATCATTTCATTTTCGGGCTTTGGAGGGCCATAGAAGGCAGACATGCCCATACAACCCAATCCCTGTGCTGATACCTCAAATCCCTGACTTCCCAATTTGATTCTTGGCACTGCCATAATTACTGATACTCTTGTTACTCTTGTTCTGCCTTTGCTTTTTCTTTGTGTGGAAGAGTGAGAGGATTATGTGGGTATATATATTAGAAAGCCATGCAACAGCTCAAAAAGCGATGGAGTTTACCTGTAACATAACACTTTGAGGTATGCACGACTCTCTTTCTACCCTCCCACTAAATATCTACCTCGGGTAAGATATTCAAAATCATTGAATTCAAAGCAAACATGGTCTAAGGATGAACTTTAGAATACTTGGGAAACAAGTTTTTCTGATAGGTAAGTGAAAGAAATATTTGTAGAATTGTCTCTGTATTGTAATTGTCCTACAGCATTCAAAATTGAAATATATGTACAATTGCCTATTCTAATTGATTATCTATCTCATATACAATATTCAAAATTAGATTTTGTTTTCAATATATCGTGATAATTTTGAATTCAAAGCAAATGTAGTCTAAAAGATAAGTTTTTTCTAATCATATAATAGATAAGTGAAGATATTTTTATGTGAGTGCTTTCAACAAATAGTCATATGTATTGTCACATTGAATAAAGCAAATTGAATAGAAAGAATAAGTCAAAATTAGAATGCTTGACAAACAAGCTTCTTATGTTCATATGACATATAAGTGAAGAAGTTTACATACGTGTTGTTTAAGAATAGCTTGTGTTATCGCATTGAATATAAAGCAAATTGAATAGAAAGAAATAAGCCGAAAATTTAGAATGCTTGGTAAAAGGGCTTCTTCTAGACTATATGATAGATAAGTGAAGATATTTATATATGAGTGACGTTTCAAATAGTCACATGTATTGCTACATTAAATATAATGTGAATTGAATTGAATAGAAAGAAATAAGTCGAAATTTAAAATACTTTGCAAACAAACTTCTTCTAATCATATGAAAAATAAATGATCACAAGTTACAAATTATTAAAGATTTGTTTCTTTTTTAAGAATAATTTTTACTAAAATTTTAATCTTTTTTTATTTTTTCTTAAAAAATTTTAATATTAGAATATTAATTTTATCTTAATTTAAACTAAATATTCATAAAATTAATTGTTTACAAAATTAAACATATCATAATTATTTAGTTTTTTAAAATATATTTTTAATCTTTAACTTTTGTCTCTTAATACTATCTCTTTTGATTTTTTGTTTAATTACATTTTAAAAACAATTTATCAAATTATATTATCACTCTTTATAATTAATAAACTCTTGCAAATAAATTTAATTTAAACTTCATTAAAAATGAACATCTTAAAAAAAACATATTTTAATAAATAAATGCACTAAATAACAAAATAAAATTATATTAATAATATAAAGATGATTAACATAGAACAACACATACACAATAACTGCTACAACACATACATGGACAAGATAAGAGAAAACAAATATAGTAGACATAAGGAACTAAAATAGAGGTTATCAAATACAACAGTAAACACAAAGAAGATGCTAAGAGAAAATAGTGAACATAAATATCACCTTTGACACTAGATAACAATAAAATAGTGATAAAATTTCAGCATATGATGGTTACCATTTGAAATATTTGATAGAGTAAGTCATTCAACGTAAAGATCCTCTAAACCCATCTACTTTTTGAATGGGGCCATTAAAATTTAACATTTGATTAATAATTAATATGAAATAATTAACTATTTTTTTATATAAAATAAAAATCTTATTTTTATTTTTACAACACATCATATTAAATTATTATATTAGAAAAAATAGACTTATTTCTTACACTTCTTATTTACAACTATTTAATATTTTATCATATTTATTTATTTTAATTATATTATATAATTTATTAATAATCCAAAATATGATGGAAAAAGCATAATATAATTAATTTAAAAATATATTTTAAATTATCTTCAATGAAAAATAATGTCTAAAATTAATTATTCATATAGAATTAAGACCAACTCCCTCATATCTAAGGGGCAAATGATGAAAACTATTCTAGACAACTTCATAATTGTTCACAAAAATTGATAACCACAATATTTATACGTCAATTTTTTAAAATTTTCGTTTTCTTTCAACCAAATGCAAGGACTATGATAAGCTAGTCTATTGTCCTCTAAAAATAATTTGTTGGTCTATAAAGATAGTTGCCCTAACATATAGAAGTTTAATTTCCTTCTTATAACTAATCTTGATCCCTTTTAAGGATTTTATCAATTTTGAGGAAATATTTTACACTACATAAGTTGGTGTCCTCCAAAATATGTTGATTGAAATGATTTTTTTAATTTTTATATAGAAGAATTATATGATAAAATGAAAAATATTTATTGTTTTAAATATTAATTATTGTTAGTTTTATATTGAATTAAGTAATATATGAAAAAGTTAGATATTGGTATATATATAAAGATGAGATTAAAGAGGGGTAAAAAAAAATCATTAAATAATTAACAATGCAATTGTATTGTAAAAACAACATATGCTCGCATTATAAAAATAACACATTAAAGTGCCCCATACTACTTGTGTGAACCCCAATCCTAGCACCTACAAAACAACAAGAATAAACAAGTTAAACAAGAGATTGCAAGCTAAAACAAGGATTCCCCATGAAATCCATTTACAAAACTCAAATTAGGAAGATAAACAATGAAAACAACAAAATAGATTGAATCCTAATTTAAATGTGCAAACTCATGATCCCATGGGGGAATTGGTGCCAATTTGATGTGAAAATTGGCCCTTTCCCAATCCCTAAGATGCAAGTTTGATATGTTGATGGAGATTGATCCACTTTCATGATGAAGAATGAGAGCTCCAAGCCAAAATCTGCAAAAACCTAGCTAAGAACTCAATGGTGATTGATGAAATTTTGAGAGATATTTGAGCATGGTAACTTTGCATAATTTGTGGATGTTGAAATGAGGAATGAAGCCTCTTATTTATAGAATGATAAGATGGATAAATTCCCAAAATGAAGCAATGTGGGACTAACATTTATCCAATAGCAAGATGCCACTTGTCAACCTATGAGTGGATGGAGGATATGCAAGTTTAGAGGATTGTGCCAATAAATGTTTATTTCTTAATTTCAAATTTGTTGAAATGACTTGTAAGAGGGAAGGGAAAATGCAATAAATGCCACTTGGCTCAAAGCAAAGGACATGTAAGATGGAGTTATTGCTTTGTTGGATGTACATGTCCACTTGGAATTTTTTGAATTCAAACTTAGAGAATATTCCAAAAGATGTCTTGTGAGGAAAATAGAGATTTAATAAATGAATTAAATATATTTTCATGTGCAACTTTCAAAATCTAGAGGATGGGACATGATGAGAGATTAAATTAATCAAGGGTTAATTAATTTAATAGGAGATTAGATGATGTGACCTATTTGACTCAAATTTATGGATTTATTTTAATCAAATAAGAGAGGAATATGATAAGAGAACAATTAAATAAAGATTTATTTAATTAAAAGGAGATGGTTGTTAGATTAAATTAAATAAAATTTTAATTTATTTAATTTAATGGATAGACCTTAAGGATTTAATTAAATAAAATTGATTATTTAATAAAATAGGGATAATTAGATCAGGATGATTGATTTAATTAACAAAAGAGAGAGACTTAATTAAATAACTAGTTTATTTAATTAAGAGAGGAATATTGATGAATTTAATCAAATAAGAAGATTTTATTAAATGGTTAGACTGAGGGATGATTCAGGACGAAGTGATGTTAGTTGGTTGGGATCAGATGCACAATGTCAATCGGTATATTTTACGTGTCTGCACTACTATGTGTTGCTCAAATAATAAGAAACACCTTTTTTTCTAGAAGAAAAAGGAATATAATCTTGCTAAGTTATGGAGGAGTCTATTTCATCCTTTGACAAGGTGTAGAAGGAAAACAATAACGAAAAATCTCTTGTGGATAGTACAATGTTTGATTTTTCTTTTAAAGCTTCAAGGCTAGAAGAGGGTTATGCCTAGGATCTTATCAATTCTTCTTGTTCCAAGAAAATAAATTTAGAGGAGAAGAATCCTTTTATTGTGGTTAAACAAAAAACGTTGAAATAATTTTCAAACCACCATGTCTTTGGGTTGGTTGTTTATAATGGTTTTGTAATGTCGATTTTGTTGTTGTTTCTTTGTTGTTCTTATTTCTATATTTTTCTTCTTGTAAAAGGTTTTGGACCCTTTCAAAACCCATTCCTACCTTAATAAAATAATAATAGCATATTCATGTTATAATCAATTATGTTACGGTTTGGTAATGTCAAGGTCAAGGCATAGTCATTATTAAATCTAAATGCACTTGATTTTTTTTCTTTCATAAAAAAGATAAAATAGGGTTGTGTCCCATTTTTCCTCTTTTTTTCATCTTTAGCAATTTCAACTAACTTGAAAAAAAATTTATTTGGATTTATGTTTGTTCATTAAATTTTATTGTTTAGCTCAAATCAAAACCCCTCATCACCTCCAAACCCTCATCTATCCAATGAAATGCATGATGAAAGTCATGTAAAAGAGCATGAGCATAATAACCCCCCATTAAATTCTCTTTCAATTTTAAGGCATCCTCACAATTCCAAAGAAAAAAAATGAAGGAAAAGTGAACATAATAAAACAAGCTTCAAAAATTAGTAGAAACCCTAAAAAACTCAAATGCAATAAATACACATTGGCAAGCTCTTACAATGTCATTCGATTTGGTAATGTCTCACATAGATTTAGTTAGTGGGAAAATAAATACATGGACAAATTATAGAGGAAATGCCCACCAATATTATGCAACAAAACAATGTTACAAACAAGTGAAACTTAAAAAAATATGAAAATGATTTATGTGTATTATTTGTAGACCTTAGAACTAATCAACCTATGCATGTAAGTTGCAAAGTATTCTCTATTCATTGCTTCTAACACCAAGGAATAAAGGATAACTTATGGGGTAGGTGGTGGATGGTGTTGGAAACTCTATTAAAAGTTTGTCTCAAGAATGAAATTCTAAATTATTTTATATGTGTGATTTACATTGTAGATGTAAATGCCTTTCTTAAAATATAAAGACAAATGTCATTCCTAGGGCCAATTAGAGAGGGAAATTGATTCCCATCTATTCAATATATCGTGCATCCTTTTCATTATGAAGAATAGTGTCAATGTAAAGACTTTGTAGTCCATCAATTCACTTACATAGGCTTTGCCACAATATAGTAGGCATTTTTCCTAGGATGATGAGGGCAAGCCTTTAAGGTGTCAACTATCACCACATGTTTTTCATTCATTTTTTTACATGTGATTGTAGGTTTGAGGATTTTGGGATGAGGTATACAACACATGATATACATGTCATGATGTTGGTACACATGTTGAAGATGATGCTCCATATTTTGAGTATAATACATAGGGTGGAGCACATCCTACTTCTATAATATAGTGTTAAATAATGAGTTAATTGATATGACATTTTGTATTGATAGGTACAAGTACTTTTCAATAAGGTTTCACAATTTAAATATTTCGTATTGAAATTTAAAATTTATATTTAATCCATTATAAATAAAGTTTAATGTAAAAAAATAATTTTATTATAGAATTTTAGGGTTAAAGTATGCATCACACATCTACTAGCATTTCATCACATGCTTATGTGGGTGTGTTAAGTCCACAAGTGTGTAATTTGGAATTAAATTAGTAGATATTCTACATGTTAATTTTTTGATATATAGCATTGTTAATCTTAAAATGACGATTTGATGATGAATTGATAGATGTTGAATGTTTAACATTGGGTCACATTGGTGGTACTACTAGTTATCAACTTTCACTAATTTAATCAATATGTGTAAAAATATTTTTATGTAAGTTTTTGTTAGATAACATTGTTCTTATTTTTAGTTGTTGAAGTCATCATACACTTCTGATATTTGTGGATCAATAGAGATTAGAATTATCAGGGTAGATGATGTAAGTTTTGTTTTATTTAATAATTAATTTTTAGTCTAATTTGCTTCTTCATTCTTGTTATATGAGGAGGTGACAAATCCACTTCACGCACATGACCCTTAGGTGGATGATGATAAGTAGAAGATGATTGAGGACAATCATTGGTCTCTAATATGCAGTTATTTATTTGTCATTTTGTATGACACATTTTCTATACTAATGTGCATATAATGTTTGATTGTACTAATAGCTAGAGCTACAAAAAATATTAAGCCTCTAGGAGGTCTAATTGATGGAGGGAAGTTATTGATTATTATATTGGTTCTCCATCTTCCTAGCAGAGCCAAAGTCATCAATTGTTTAATGCTACTCCATAGCTATTATGTTTGGACATTTTTGTATGCCTAGATGGCATGTACATGTATATTTATATTTTTCCAACCCATATGTCATTTATACACATATATGTGTATTTTACCAATGAATATTATTGTATGCATATAAATGGCTTTGTTTAGACATTCATTGTATGCCTATATGGTATTGTTGTCCTTATGACACTAAATTCAATTTTCATGAAATTATGTGTACCTTCATGGCCATATGAAAATATTTCGCATGGATTCATGGGTCAAATACTTTCAATTTCTTGTGTGGTTTGAATAATAAGACTTAAGATTAATTATTGTTGAGAGTGATTATAATTGCTTAATAAAATGGTTTTAATGATCACTTCAAATTAAGATTATTTTCATTATTGATATTGATCAAAACATAATTATTTTCTAGCAACTATATTTTTAAGGATTCTTATATCTCTCTATAACAATTGGTTTCTACACATACATAGATTAAAAAGGGTAAGAAAATGTCCATTATCTATTTTATAAATACTATACACATCATACTTATAAGTGCATCTACCTTGGAGCTTTAGGAAATAGGTTGATGACATTTTTTATTCTCATTGGATCATGGTCAAGCTAGTTCTTCATAAAGAAAAATATTTAGAAAATATGTGATTGGCCCCTATTGGTGATAAAACTTAAGTCAATGTGAATCACTTGAGGTTAGTTTCTATATATCTATGGATGGTTGAATGGGCCTAAGTGGTTGATATTTTAGTAAGACGCAAAAGGATTGTGGCACATGGAATTTGTAAATGAACTTCTATTAATTGATAGATCAAACTAATGTCCACTATATCATCTATGCCATTAATTTTAGAGGACAAGTGATATTTACCATGGATTGAGGACGAGGTTGAATACAATAAATGATATGATCAAATGGCATGGTTTTGTGAACTTCTATAGATTAATAGATTAGCTTCATGAGAAATTTTTCATGCAAATATCTTATGAATTCCTTGATTTTGAAGGTGATATATTATGAGTTTTGATTATCATTAGTACTTAATAGATTAAGTAATGTGGTTAATGTAATTTATGAAAGATGTTTGTCCTTGTGGGACCTTCATGGAAATTTAAATTTATAGAAGTAAATTAAATGCTACCATGTGGTGTCTAATAATGGAGCTAGCTAAGTGGGCCCATTGTAATGATTCATAAAAAAAAATTATATTTGCTAGAGGGCCCTATTAAGTCCATGTGGCACCTTCTAATAATATTGATAGGTATAGTACATTGAGACAATATTGGTAATCCATCAACATGACCCAATCCAATTTCAAAAATTGCCTCTAGTATAGGTGTTATGGGTTTTCTTGCATTTTGTTACAGAAGCCTTGCATATCAATATGCCCAAGTTGATTATCACCCATTTCAACCAAAAAATTGTGAATAATGGTGGGATTCCCATATCCCTAATATTTGTACTTCATCTTTGTAAATCTTAGAAATCAACTCTAGAGACAATGAGCTAAGGTTTCAATAAAATATTGGTGGACAACAAACATTAAGGTATTGTTTAAGAATGGATAATATTACTAGTATTTGTAGTTAAAATTAAGAGATAGCTTGAACAACATTGAATTTCAAAAATTACACAATATGTAGCAAGAAGAAGCTTTGAAAATCTATAATCAAAAACCCTAAACACCCTGTCACAACCCTCTTCTTAATACATTTGAAAATGAAACCCCTTATTATCAAATTAAGTTGGTTTGGAAATAATCATTATTTTATTTTATTATGGAATTTAAACATAGAAATAAATAAATTAAAAATTAATAATTCAAGAGAATTGCTTGATTGTTAAGGGGGGGTTAATAATGTGTAACATAAAAGTAAGATTAAAACGCGTTCTTTATATACTCGGAAGGAATCCCAAATGGATTCGCTTGACTCCCCGAGGCCTTAGGCCGAATTCCAAGGCGAGACTCAAGCTATATAGTTAATCTTACATACTCCTAAGGACGACGACCTCGATGCACCTCCAAGGGGAGGTGTAGTCTTTAGTGAGTGACTCAGGACCCGGATGGTCTCGATGAGTCTAAGTCTCTAGCCAGAGCACATTCCTATCCTTTATGGATAGATGCCTACCCCGTTTGGGTAGATGCCTATCCCGGATGGATAGATGAATTCTTGTCCTGTATGGACAAATGCCTAACCCGTATGGTTGGATGCATGTCCCGGATGGACGGATGCCTATCCCATATGGATAGAAGTACCTGAGTATGCAAGTGAATGAACACATAAGAAGGTAGTAAAAAAAAACTAGTGGTAATTTTTGGGTTATTACATGTGGTATCAGAGCCAGGTTCGGAAGCTAGGGCTTGAGCCTACTACGACTTGCGTAAATTAAAATTGCATAATATTTTTGAACTACAAATCGAACCTTTTGTGAAACTTATTTTCATTGTTAAATTATTTTCTAAGTTGTCTTATTTTATTATTTCTTGCTTGTGAATGTGGAATTCAAATTTTAATCTGACCTTGATAGATTCTTAGATAACTATGACAAGTTTGTTTGACTCATTTTATTTTGATATATGTTTCCTTCATGTTTGAATATGATACCTCTAAAACTATTTGATATTGAACCTCATGTGAAAATTAGTTTCATTATTGATTTTTTTTTCTAAACTTCTTTTATTTTCTCTTGGTTGTAACTAATTTTTTTTTTATATAAACTTATGATTGATGGAATTCTTATATATTTATGAAGATTTTCTTTTATTTATTTTGCCACCATTTTTTTTATATGACCTTAAGTATATTGAATTATTAAACTTTATGCCTTATTGATACCTTTCTATACCTTATTGATGGCATTACTATGACTTATTGTAGGAATCAATATTTTTTTTATGATTTGTTGTTGATGGAAGTTTTACACCTTATTGAACAAGCGAATACATTTCATGATTTATTGCTTGAATGGCTATATTTTATGAATTATTGTTGGAATGAATATTCTTTTGACTTATCGTTGAAAAGGACATATTTCGAGACTTATTGTTGGAAGTGGATTCATTTTTTTGAGTTATTGTTGGAATTAATGAATTGATGGCTTATTGCCAATTTTATTGTTGGGATGCAAATACATTGATGTCTAAATGATAAAATGAGGTTTATTTTATGACTTATTATTGAAGAAAATACATATTTTTACATATGATTGGAATAAGTATGATTATATATATTTTATGACTTATGGCAGAGTGGATATATTTATGTCTTAATTAATGTTGTCCTCATCTTGAGATTACTATGCTTGAATCATTTAATTTGCACGAGTTCTCTTTTGGTTAAGATGAACTTTGGCAAAGAAAGGTACATAACATAAATAAATACATGGAGCAATAATTTCTAAGCTTGGTTTAATTTTGATAAAAAGATGTTAACTCCCATTTGGCACTTATAAGTGCATCGAGACAATGCATACTATAAGGGGGGGAAGGATGTCACAACCCTCTTCTTAATACATTTGAAAATGAAACCCCTTATTATCAAATTAAGTTGGTTTGGAAATAATCATTATTTTATTTTATTATGGAATTAAAACATAGAAATAAATAAATTAATAATTAATAATTCAAGAGAATTGCTTGATTGTTAAGGGGGGTTAATAATGTGTAACATAAAAGTAAGATTAAAACACATGTTCTTTATATACTCGGAAGGAATCCCGAATGGATTCGCTTGACTCCCCGAGGCCTTAGGCCCAATTCTGAGGCAGGACTCAAGCTATATAGTTAATCTTACATACTCCTAAGGACGACAACCTCGGTGCACCTCCAAGAGGAGGTGTAGTCTTTAGTGAGTGACTCAGGACCGGGATGGTCTCGATGAGTCTAAGTCTCTGGCCAGAGCACATTCCTATCTTTTATGGATAGATGCCTACCCCGTTTGGATAGATGCCTATCCTAGATGGATAGATGAATTCTTGTTCCGTATGGACAAATGCCTAACCCGTATGGTTGGATGCCTATCCTGGATGGACGGATGCCTATCCCATATGGATAGAAGTACCTAAGTATGCAAGTGAATGAACACATAATAAGGTAGTAAAAAAAAACTAGTGGTAATTTTTGGGTTATTAGTTTGGGTTATTACACACCCCTTAAAGTGAAGAAAAACATGTGCTTACCTCTCAATGATTGCAAGGGAAGAATGGTGATAAATATTGAAAATGAGAAAAACAAGTTGCAACAAGAAGGATTCTCAATTTGAAAATAAGATGTAATAACAAATAAGCTTGTGAAAATCCCTATTTATGCATTAAATTAGTCTTTTGAAGCTGCACATAATTGTTTTTGATTTGGAAGCTTTAGGATCCCACTAAAATGCTAACACAATAGCACCTTCACTTTTCTATTTAAAGTTTCAAAACTTTGTTAGTGCTTTGGAATTTTTAGAATTTGCAAACCAACCGACAATCCAATTTAAAAACCTTTTTGAATAAGCTTACCATCAATCTTCCAACATTTTTGATATTTCATGAAATTCACAAACTTGTGAATTATCTAAAACAAAGAACTTCAAAACTTTTAGACAAGATTTGTAAATGTTTTAAAGAAGTTTGAGAAACATAAAACTTTTTGACATCAAAGGATTAGATTTATCATAAAAAAATGAATGTTTGAGAACTTGAAAAAACACCAACAAAAGAGACTCAATTTTTGGAGAGTTCACTAACCTATGAAATTGCCAACAAAAGGAATTGGTCACAATTTTTTAATTTGTGAACTATCAAAATTTTTAATAAAATTCAAAAAATATTAGAAATGTAGACAATAAGTGAAGAGACTTAAAAATTTGATAGTTTTAAGACTTATTTCCAAAAAAAAATTATTTCTAGAATAAAAAAAAATTCTTCCTAATTAATTTTCATGACATAAAAGCAACCAAAATCATTGAAGCTCGACTAAGGTAAAAGGTTTTGGAAACACCATAAATGTGTGGTAGAGGCTAATGAACTAAAAGATCAACTTAAAATTATATTGGAACAAGGGGTGAGCAAGCGAATCATATCCCCTTGTAGATATTTGATTATTAATTTGGAAAAGGCATGAAACATTTTGTGTGTGTACTATTAGGCTTGAACAAAATTTCTATAAAATAGGTACTTTCTACCCCAAATTGATGAATGGATAGATTAGATCCAACATTCCAAGTTCATTATGAACTTAGAAATTAAATTAAGGTATCATAAAGTTATAATCAAAGAGGATGATATATGGAAAATAATGTTGAAGGAAAAGTAAGATCTTTATGAGTGGCTAATGTTGTCATTTGATTTATTTAATGCTCCAACAAAATCCACATGTTTTATGAATGATATATTAATGCTTCTCATGGACTAATGTTCCATACTATACTTGGATGATGTCTTGGTATTTATTAATATTTGTGAAGAATGTGTACCACATCTAGATGTAAAGGAGGGGATTCACTACCCTCAAGATGATGGGGTCTTAAGGAGAAAATAGCCCTCAATTACCTCAAAGATCAAAGCTTAGGTGATGAGATCAATAATAAAGAATGTCTATACAGTATAATTGAATTAATGCTAAACTTTATAAACAACAAGAAAAACAAAATCACTTAATTATGGTAACAAATGAAAGAATTAAATTCTTTGATATACAAAAATGGAAGGAACATAAACTAAAGACTACACCTTTAAGAGGATTATCTCTTGACCATAAATGCCAGTGCATTGTGCAAACGTCTACATCCCTCATTGTCATATTTGATAAAAAAGATAATAAAAACCCAAAATCTAAAATACCCGACTTGCTAAACCTGTTCATCTTAATACAAACAAACCATAAAGAATGTTGGTGGTTGTTTAGGGTTTTTCCTTAGTCAAACCCTTGTTTAGGTGTTTCCACATCCACAAACAACCAAATAGCATTGCAATAGATAAAAATGCATAAAATAAAGATGTGTAATAGAAATAAACCCCACAAAGGAGGAGAACACTTATCACGAATATGTTAGACATGTGATAAAAAAAAAAAACCCAAAAGGAGGAGAGCCCCTATCATGAATGTAAATAAATAAAGATAAGATTGTATAGACAAGAGCAATAGAATGAGAAGCAAGCATTACCAATGGCCTATGGCTCCACTCTTGAATTGATAGACGTGATGGATTTGCGTGCAAGAGAAACCTTGATTATTGCTTGAGAGATTATTTTGATAGAGATTCGCTACGAGAGCGAGAGAGAGAAGAATTTGTTCAAGAGAGATCCCATTAATGAAATGAGAGTGAAAAATAGAGTTTTGTTAACTTGCATGGGCAGGAGGAGTCATTACACATACATCCTTACCACTACGACAGTGCCATAGCCAAGGAATGTGGAATATTCAAAATTGAATCTTGGAAAGCACAAGAATGCTAGCATGTCGCGTAGACATCCACACATCACGCAAGTTTCTAACCAAAAGTTTGCATAAATTACACACTCAGGTTGCTAGTTTTTCATCATTGTCTCCTATGAAGTCAGAGTCGTGAAATTCTAACTTATAGGATTTTATTATAAATGAGGTAGGCCTAAATATGTAAGTGTGAAATTTCCATAGGGTGCAATTTTATGAACTACACTAGAAAAGGCGTTCCAAATTATGGAGAAAAAAATACTTTTGAATGCTAAAAGTGTTAAGAATTTACGAAGGCCTCATTAGTGTATATTGGTCATGTGGTGCGAAATGGATGGTTGATGATAGACCCTCCAAAGTTAAAGGAATAGTAAATTTTCCAAATCCAAACACTGTATCAAAAACTAGGATTTTCTTATGTGGTTGCTCCATTGCATGTAATTATAGGATATATGGTAAGAAGTTTCAATGGGAAGTAAAAAAATATGTTTTTATAGAGATTAAGCATATGATAAGAATGAAACAAGTTATAGAACTCTCTAATCTAGAACAACTATTCAAAGTAGAAACCCATTCAAGTGATTATGGCATGACCTCACATTGTTTTTGAAATTGGGGAAAACAGATTTTGATGGGATCCAGAACCCATTACAACCAAAAGCCAAACAGCTTTAAAAGCCAAAAAAACCAGACTGCAAAAAAGACAGCCTGCAGTCAACAAAAAAACCAGCTCACAAACAAACACCATTAAGTTTTACAATTAGAGTTTCGTTTGTTGGAGCGAAGAGTCATATCGAAAGAAGGCCCAGAGGGTTTAGATTTTTTTCCAGTAACAATAGTCCAGCCTTCTTCAACTTGTGTTGCCTTAGCCTGCCAAGCCAGCCCATCAATTTCCTGAGGATGAAAATCCGCAACCCGGGAGGTAACATCAGAGTTCGCCTGAATAGGTGTGGAAATAACCGGAGAGCAATTAGAGGTGGGAAACAAAGCACCATCAGTAGAGACAGAAACCGGTCTAGTCGTATGCTCAATGTGATTTATCATGGTAGCTTCCCCAGCAGAGGAAGGAGAAACCCCAGCAGTTGTAACCCCAACAACCTGTGAATCAGAAGCCCCAGCAGCAAGTGAATCAGAAACCCCAGTAGCATGTGAGTCAGAAGCCCCAGCAACATGTGAATCAGAAGCCACCACCTCAGAGAAGCTCCGAAGCGGATCAGATTTCTTCTCCACCGTGTAATGTTGTTGAGAAGCGCCATTCCACCAAGTAGCTGTCTTAGTCTTCTTCTCAACATGACCTCACATTGTTGCTACAAGGAGACAAAACCATTTTTGTCATTCTAAAATGTTCAAAGGGACTATTATAAACTATATTGATGCATAATAAAATGAGTTATACACTTTAGTTTCAATGGTAAAGAAGTGGTTCAACACTATCTAATGGGAAATGTGATAATAGTGCATATTGATCATCAACCTTTGAAATATTGAACTCTATTTTCCCTATATTTTACAACCCTACCCAATATACCCCAAGTTATATTTCCATGTCAATACATTTCATATACAAGTTTCCAAACAATACTAATAATGTCATTATGCTTAGATGTAAGTCTAAGGTATATACTATGCTAAAGTGGATAAAGACATGATAGTTGAATCTTCCTATTTTCTCTTTGTTTGAATAAATTGAAGATTTGATTATGACTATGATACATTAAAATACCAAGTAGTTTTAACAGATTGTTAAGTCTTTCATATCATGTCTTTAAAAAAATTAAACATATAATTGTGTGTATGCAAATTTTCTAGACATACAAATATATGTAAGAAATATTTGAAAGCATACAATTGTATTTCATTGTAGACCTACAATTGTATTAAGAAAAAAAAGCATATAAAAGTAACTGTGTAAGAGTGAGTGATAAAGTTCAGGATTTAAATATGAAATCAAAGGCCTCACACATAATATTTTATTCCACCAACATGTTAATAAAATGCATGTCAATGTTAATAAAATGTGGGCTAATTAAACTTTTTATTATGAAAGCATTAGTGGAGGGTGTGTATGGAATACTTTCAAACTTAAAACTATATGTATGCAAAAGTTGCAGAAATATAGTTATGTGCTTACAAAACTTGCAGACGTACAATCATATGCATAGACAAATAGTTGTAGGTATGTAAAAACTATTGAATGACAATTATATATATGAAAAAAATTTAAACCTATAATTATATTTTCTCTTTGTTGGTGAGTGGGTGAGTGGGGGAGGGAGTTGAATAAATGCATTTACAAGAAACACTATAAATATGAAAATGCATGAAAAAATAAAATAAATGTAAGTATATAAAATGTAAATTTAACTATTGTAACTATATTTAATTTAAGTTATAAATATGAAATTTCTATAATATATAGGTACTTGTAAAAAGTGAATAAGAAAAGTATAAAAAAATAACTAATAAAATTTATAGGTACTTTCTCATATATATATAGAATTTTTTTTCATATAATTATAATTTGTTGAATTTGAATTATAAGTCAAAGAAAATTCTAGGTTTTTTAACTTCTTTGTTGTATTTATTTTGTTGTTTGACTTTGAAATTAAAATGTGTACAAAAATCTTGATTGATTTGCTATAAATATTTTAAATACATCTATCTAAAAATTTCTAAGAAATATTAGTTTCAAGAAAATTTATTAAAAGTTGTTTTTAATAATAACTTTGAAGAGACTCTTAGGCACGGTGGCACTCCCGTTGGGAAAATGGACAAATCATTGTGCTAAGGCAGAGGCTACGTTTATAAGCATAAAATATGCTATGAACAAAGGTTACTCCAAAATATAGGTCAAAGGTTTAAATATCATCAATTATCTGTGTGACACTCATCAGGCTTGCTGGAATGTGGATCAATTAATTAAAGATACTATAATCATGTTAAGTTCTTGTGAAGAGACCAACGTATCTCACATTTTTTGAGAAGGAAACTCATTGGCTGATTTTTTTGCCAATGAGGCTGTAAGGTTAAATGAGTATCATGTGTGGGAGGAGGGCTCTATCCTTCCCGAGAAAGCGAGGATCTTAATGAGAAATGATGGTGTGGGTTGAGTTGATGTGGTGGTGGCATTTAATCTTTAGTACAATCTCCCATCTCACACACTTTGTGGGTTTAGTTTGGATTGCTGACATTTGGTTGTCCGATTATCACAAGGGTTTCCTTCTTCTGGTGTTTACAGACATGGGTGGCTATAGAAGTGGAATAGAGCCACACTCTTGTGTGGGCCTAAGGAAGGAAAAGAAGTTATGGAAGATTCTCCGTCACGAGAATTTCACGCCTTTTTTAGAAATGTTGCATGGGCATGACCCAAATTCCTCAACAGGATTTGTTTCTTGCTGGCATAACTACAAGCTTTAGATAAAGGGCCTGGTTGTGGAGGTAAATGAGGAGCTGATTGCATCAATGACTAGGATGTCGATGGTTGGCTGTAAGTTTTACAAAGACAAGAAGAGCAATGAGGAAGCAATGGCCCAATTTTTCAAAGATGACGAGTGGAAAAAATTGATTAAGATGGAAAGTTGGGGTTATGAACGCAAGTCCCTCAAGAAGATATGGGTAGATGTTACAGAGGTGATAATGCGCTATGTGACCCTAGAAGGCAGGTTTACTACTATCCTAGGTCACCATTTCACACTTTTAAACCATTTCAAGCATGGTTTGTTTATCTCTTTTCCATTTTTTTGTTATCTTCCATGGAAGTTTTTGACTATGCTCATTTAAAAAATAGGAGGGATTTGATCCTCCATGAAGGTTTCATTCTTTTAATCATGGAGCATGTTAAGGCTCTCCTCCCTACCCCTGCTATTAAGGAAAAGGAGAAGATTCCAAGTGAAGTTTCTAGTTTATCAGGCTCAGATACCAGCATTGAAGATGAAGAGGAATGGAATGAAGAGGAAGATGATGGTTCCCCATCCCTTGTGGCTACATCCTCAAAAAAGAGGAAGAAGGGTAGCCTTAAAAGCAATCAGGCAACTAAGCACCTTGTTCTTTCTGACAGTGAGGATACAGAGGTGGGCTCAGATGACTCCTCTCCTAGAAATGAGGATTTGGCTATTGGTTAGGGAGAAGCTGATGGTGGAGGTAATGAGGAGGGTTTGCAAGAAAATTTGTTGGTTACAGATACCAAGGATAAGTCGAGGAGGGCATCCAAACACATTGCTAAATTGAAGAACTAGGCTTCAAAGGTTTTTGCAAAGGATTCCAAGGTGATTGGTGAAGAGAAGGTTTCTAGTGAAAAGATGGTGGAAATAGGTGACTCCCCGATTAATACCTCGCCCAATGTGGAGCTAGAAGAAGAGATTAGGGGTCAAGAAGAGGAGGATGCGGAGAGGAAGAGTGAAAAGTCAGAGCCTCTAAAGGTAAATCCCCTTTCTAAGGACTTTTCTTACCTCGATGATGATTCTACCTCAATTTTTGAGTTGTTGGACATGGCTAAGGCTGAGGCCACTGGAATTTTTAAGTTAGCTAAGTGGACTCTTCAAGAGTTCAATAAGATTAACATTGAAATAAGGGGTTTGAAGGAAAACTTGAAGAATGATCTGAAAGACTTGGTGCCAGACATTCTGATTGATAGAATTGTGGACCTTGAGGGTTCTTTCCATGACTTCAAATCCCTGTGTGAAGAATGATTGGATGGTTTAGAAGCCAAGATTTTGAATACGAATGCAGACATTAAAAAGCTTCTCTATGTGAGCCACATTTCAGTGAAAAATAATGCAAACTCTTTGGATGTCCTATTCAAAAAGATTAGTGAGCTCAGGGAGGACCAACTGTATTTCTTTGAGCTAATGGAGAAAGAGCATTCATCCAAAGGAAAAGGTAAAAAAGGTGCAAAAGATGACAGTAAAGGGTCTGTTGTTAGAGGGTCTGCTGAATGGAAAAAAGTCCTTTGAAGCTGAGAAGAACGAGTTGTTGGACATGATTGAAGTGCACAAGAGCTAGGAGCTTGAGGTGGTCAACACCTTAAGCAATTTGAAATAGTGTTTCACTCTCTTTTTTTCTTTTGTTTGTTTTTTGCTGGGTCTCAATTTATTTCATGTTGTTTTGTTGTTTTGATGTTGTTGGGTGCTACTGTTAGTTTACTATTTTATCTCTCATACAACACCCTTTTGTCTTGTTGTTTTTTGGTTCTAGTATGTTGTTGGTAAAGGGCCTATTGTTAGAGGGTCTGTTGAATGGAAAAAGTCCTTTGAAGCTGAGAAGAAAGAGCTGTTTGACATGATTGAAGTGCACAAGAGCTAAGAGCTTGAGGTGGTCAACACCTTAAGCAATTTGAAATAGTGTTCTGCTCTCTTTTTGTCTTTTGTTTGTTTTATGTTGGGTCTCAATTTATTTCCTATATTGTTTTGTTGTTTTGATGTTGTTGGGTGTTGTTGTTAGTTTACTATTTTATCTCTCGTACAACACCCTTTTGTCTTGTTGTTTTTTGGTTCTAGTATGTTGTTGGTGTCGTATGGGAATTTCTTTTAAGTAGCATTTTGTATCTTAAGTTGTAAAGGGTTTCGGGTCCCTTCAAAACCTGTTTTTCTCGTATTATCAAAACTTTGAATTTGAATTTGAATTGTACATAAAAAAAAAGAGATTATAAGTTTTTTTACTTCTTTGTTGTATTTATTTTGTTGGTTGAGTTAGAAATTAAAATGTTTAGAAAAATAGTTGCTTGTACCTTATTTAAAATGGGAGATATCAAGTGGAAGTGAGAGAAACAGTGGATGGTAAATGTGAAGGCCCAAGTAGAAAAAAATATACATTTATTTATGGTAATTTAGGCTCTGTTAATTGATCATGTGGAAATGTAACTCGTTGACTTTTTTTCCTTTTCAAAAAAGGTAGATTTTGTAAAAGTGTGTGCAATGTAATCTGTAATTTGTTGAGAAATTATGTTTTTTATTTTCAAAGGCTCATAATTTATAAGGTGATTTTCTCTTCTAATTGCTTTATCTTTTTGTAGAACTGTGTGGAGATGTAATATGTTGAGAAATTGTGATTTTCATTTTCAAAAAATCATGATTTATAAGGTGGTTTTCTCTTGTAATCACGTTATCTTTTGTTTTGTACACGTTGAAAAGTGTAATTAAACTTGTACTTGTGCACATGTATTTAGACTTAACTAAATATTTACCCCTTTCCCATAGTTTGTATTTATTTATTTTAAATAATATTTGAAACTAGTATAAATATCTTAAATACATCTATCTAAAAAAGTTTCCAAGTATTTTATTTACTTAAAAGTTATTTTTAATAATACCTCATTTGGTTTAATTTTTTAATTATTTTGAATGTTAATTTTAGTATTATTTGTACGGTTGTAGAAATTTATCTATTGTGTGAGAAAAAGATGTGTTTTAATATTAATGTATAGGCGCATATGAGATTCTTTACTGCTTACTTTTAAAAAGTAGAAAAGATAACACATTTATCACTTTTATTATATAAACTACAATCTTTTTATTCAATATTAATTAAAATAAATCAATTTTCAATATTTTTAATATTATTAATAAATAAACAAATAATAATCAATCAACTCATGAAAACATACATTTAATAAAATATAATTCTTAGAAGACATAAAATAATAATAATCTTTCTAGTGAAGCCACCTTTAGAACATAACATAAATATGGGACCATAAGCAAAATCTGATAATGAGATCTATACCACTAAAATTTGCTCAGAACTAGCTTTCCGGTGATATCTCGTTTGCCTGATCTCAACATCGTTGCAAAAGTTATGACTGCTTTACAAAAATAGGTCAAAAAAGGAAAAAAAACCTTGGCTAGTAGCTAGTGGGTGGCGAAAAGTTTTAAAAAGTTTTTTTTGCTTTTTTTTTGTTTTTTAATGCTTTTAAACCTTTTTTGCAAAAAATAAAATAAAAAAAGTTCAAAAAAATTGATAATGGCTTTTTTGAATTTTTTTCTAGAAAAATAGATTAAAAAACCAGAAGATTTTTTTTTTCAAGATAGTATTTCTCAAAATTTAGACAGGAACTCACAAATTTGGTGCTCTAATACCATCTTAGAGTTGATAGTGAACCATATAGCTTCCAAAAATCCCTGCAACCAAAACGCCTATCATATCTAAGAGATCAAAGCAAATGATTTGCTATGCAACCAAGAGAGAAAAAGATTGAATCTAGAAGAGCATTAATATGTGTAATGAATTAACATAAATGGTTCTGAATTGTAATGGATCTCATGATTACAATGAATGTGCATGCTTATAAAATAAAATAAAATCAAACCCTAGATAAGGATTGTATTAGATTGTGAAAATTGTCTTAATCTCATGCAATGAGACAACTAGACCTAAATTTAGCCCAATCTAATAATAACAAAGCACTCCTAAGTTTAGCTTAAGTGAATAAAGTAATAAGGGACTTAAAATAATTAATTAATGATCAATTAATTCTCAAGTGATGTCCTAATTACTCCAACATGTCGATTATTCATATTTTCATCTAAAATTTTTACTTGATTAAACAAACACCTTTGCCAAAAATTTATTTTCCAATTCACTATTATTCATTTTGAATTTAAAAAAAAAAAAAATATTTTAGTTGTGTTGTCTAAGTAACTTGGTATACATTTCCAAGCATACTTCATGCTTGTTTTGAAATTACAACACCAATAACCCTACAAAAATCATTTGGCATATGTTAGCTTGAATCAAGAATATCGCTTCATTATCATTTTGCTCATTCACCTTAAGTTCTCTTTTCATTTGATTATTTAATGTTAAAACATCATCTAGTTTTTCACACTCTATAAATAATACCCCAAAAATCCTTAGATTTTAATAATGTTTGCATTCTTGTATTTTAATAGACAATCATTTTGATCAAAAATATAAATCAACAATCTATAAATGCCAACTATATTTGTCATTCCCAAAAAATTAACATAGAAAATACTTGACAAACAAATAAAGACAACTCCCCCAATCATAAATTGTAAGAATATCCTTGCAAAATTCTTGAGAACACACTTCCCTTTGTAAATTCATTTCTAAATACCAACTATCATCAACCAAATATGTTATACATCATTTTTTTCTATACATTTTTTTAACTAAGGGTAAAGCAAGTTTTAAAGGGACCCTAAAACCATTTACAAAATGTTATCTAACAAGATAAGCACAACCAATGAACAATAGACCACTTCCACTACAACAAACCAACATTAACAAGTTTTGAGGGGGTCTTGAAACCCTATACACAGTGAGACAACTATCAAGCTACAATGAAATAAAACCAATGGACCTCAATTCCACAAAGCAAAGAATAATGAAAACAATAGGTAGTTAAACAATGCTTGACTTTTTCCTATCAATTTGTGCCTCCTTAACCTTGTGATGGGAGTTAGAAACTAATTTAAGAATGCATATCTTCCTTCTTTGGATGATTCTCCAAGAAATATCCTCATCCAAACCAGATGAATGGGGAGAAGGAACGTCATCCTCCCCCACCACCACCTCCAAGGGAACCACATGTGAAGAGGATAAAGGAATATCTAATGGAGTAGAAAGCTCCATAAATTTAGCAACATCACAAGTCCACTTAAAGTCCTTTGACATGGTCATTGAAATAGAATAAAAACTATCAAAAGTTGTATCGAGCCAAGGGAAAGACACAAAAGGAGCAACATCAAGATCTGATGAGAATAGTAAAAAATTATCCAACATCAAGTGGATTGCATTATTACTAGTATACTTCCTCCACAAGACCAGTAAATTTATCCTCTTGCTACAATAAACTCTCATTCCTTTTGAAACTTTCTCTTCGATTTGATAGTGTTCTAACTAAAGTCTATTTTATACAAATCATGCTTCTTCATTCCATTTTCTAACTATTTCTAGTTTATACAAATCACACTTCTTTCCATTTTCCTATCAAGACTGTCTTCTAGAGAAATGTATCTTTTAATTGCATTCTCCAAGTAAACAAAAATTTTTATCCAAAGAATATAGTAAAATGTATGAAAATATCATCTCTATAAAACAAAACAAAATCTTATTTTTCACATGTGTTTAAAAATGTACACCTCAAATTTGTTGAAAAAACATCACATATAACATATAATTCTTTGGGATTGATGAACATTACAAAAGGTTCATCCTTTTATCAAGAATATTTCCTTCTTATTTAAAACCAAAAGTAGAATCCGCTCATTTAGCTTGCATAAAACTAGTCATAGGAAGACAATTCTATTAAAACTACTTATATCTCTTTCCATGATGATAAAGGGGGTGCTTCTATCTTCATCCATGTGGAATCCATGACAATGGCACCATATCGATCTCCATAGACACCATGAGAAGATACTATGTCTTCTATTTCTTTCATTTCCTTGGGTGTAAGTCTCACAAAAAGGGTCCCAATGTTCTCCTCAAGTTCTTTACTTTGGTTGTCCCAGGAATTGGTGCAACATAATGCCCTTGATGTTGAACCCAAGCAAGTGCAAGTTGCCCCACAGTGCTCCCTTTTCTCCAAGAAATTGCAACAACTTCTCAAATATAGCCTTATTCCTTTCGAGGTCTCTCCTACAAACCATGGCATATTCTACTAAAGTAGTGCATTCACAAAATCAAATATCATCATAGTTATAAATATATGAAATAAAATTCTTAGTTAAACAATATAAAATGAATTTCAAAACATCCTATTTGTAGATATGCATCCTTAACCAAAGGAAAAATCCAATTTTTTACTAAGGTGCCCACTTTCTTTATAATTGACTCATACATACCCAAAAATTTGCAATGGAATTGCTACAATCTAAAAATGCCTAGAATTGTTTAGAATGAAACTCACAACTTTTCCCTTGAAAATATAAGAGTTTAAAGCATTGGTGTGTTTTAGTTAACATGATGGCTCTTAATAGCTAATGCTTGCAAATAAAGAACAATTTTGTCATTCAATAGTTATCATTGAAAAGATCAAAATTGATGACAAAATTGAAAGATCACAAATAATAATGTGTGTCAAAAAACTACACTGCTAATAAATGATAGTAATGCAAAGAAGAATCAATGGATCCAAATACCTTTCTATAATCTTCATCTAGTATATTTTCAAATAGCTTTGCTCCAAAAGAGAAGAAACCACAACCTAAAGGACTATATGGCACAATTCCAATACCAAGCTCGCTACAAATAAAAACTAAAATTTTAGTGATAAAAAATAAGACACTTTAAGAAGAAGAAATATATCCCTAAAAACTTACATACCTGCAGGTTGCAACAATTTCTTCCTCAACATCTCTAGTCCACAAGGACCATGTTAGAGTCATCATACATTAGCTAATAATTAATTAATATTTAATTGATTATTAGTCTAATTTATTCTCACACACTTTAGCTAAACTTAGGAATGCTTTATCAGTTGAGTTAATATTAGATCATTATGTCTCATCTCATGTGATGTTGACACTTGTCATGATCTGATTCCTTTCTCATTTAGGGCTTTGCTCTTATAAGCATTCAACCCTTATTGTAAATATCTCTTGGATATTATCTAGAGCTTTTATATCTTTTTGAAAGTCTCTTCTTTTGTAGCTTTTTCTTGTTGAAGAATATTGCATATATTGTTTGCAGATCTCTTGCGTGGAAGGTGTATTTGTTTGTTGTTTGATCCTGTGGCTCATGGTTTTGTGATTTTTTCAAAATTCTAGCATGGCATTAGAGCATGGATTCAGCGAACCCCTTCTCAATTTATGAGATTTTCTTTCTTCAACAAGGGTTGCAAGTTTCATATCTAAATCCCATTTGTTTTTTTTTGCAAATTTTGGAGGTGGGAGTTTTTCAAAAAAAATTGTGTAAAAAAGATCTCACCGTTGGATCCAGAGCTATCGAGAAAGTCAAATTTTACTTTTGTTTTGTTTGATTTTGATTCTTAACACCAAATCTATGAAGGTTTGAGGTGGTTGCTTTGTTTCCAGTTTCGTAGGGTAGCTGCAATTTTGGTGCACTTTGGCGTGAAACGAATGCTACCATTGTGCTTAGAAGGCCCAAAAACCTTAAGATCACCTATCAAATCATCAAATTTGGTGAAGTTGGTATCTGAGGCAAAAAAAATTGCCAAAAAGCCATACGACCTTCCTAACACGCAGTTCGAGATAAAAATTAAAAAAAATATTTAAATTTTTTTTCTTGCTAAATTTTTAAAAAAATTAAAAAGCCTTATTTAAAAGGCCATAGGTTGTTTTTCAAAATGTTTTTATTTAAAATTTTATTAAAAAAAAAAATTGAAAACCCCATGGTGGGGTGTGATACCCAAGGGGTATCGCCCCCTGCCATAGTGGTAGGTCAGCAGCCCCTCGGGCCCCGCCACCACTATGAGGGGTATGGGGTAGTACCACCCTTGCCACTATGTGGCAGGCACGGGCCCCACCTCGGATCTCTCCCAATATTTTTTTTTTTTTAAATCAGCTTTTTAATATTTATATATATTAAAAATGAGGTTTTTTATATGTTTTTATAAAATATATAAAGCATTTTTAACCTTTTTTCACTTTTAAAATTAAAAAAACAAATATTTTTTTATATGTTTTTTTATTTAAAAAATATAATAGTTTTTTTACTTTTTTGTAACTTTAAGAAAATAGTCAAATTATGCAATTTTTTAGAAAAATAATTGCACTATACCTGGATAATCTTTTTACCCAACACCACTATATTTGGCGGGCCTTTATTTCTGGAGGTGTTTTTGACAAATTTGGAGGAGTTTTCTTTTGCCCCACTCAACCCCTCTCCATTGGGCTTTTCAATTTTGCACCCAATATTCCAGAGGCCATATCTCGGCCATACGGTGGGCTTTTCATGTGCAATTTTTTTTTGAAATGGGGTAGAATTTTGAGCTCTTCGTAGTGGTGTAGGTATTTTCTAGGTATTTTCTAGTTTTGACTTCTAGTTTTTTCCAAAATTCTATTTTATTAGTACTGTAGCTATTCAGTTCTCATTTTGGAGACTTTAACGAGCCATATCTTCTGCATCTAGACACATTTTTGGGTGCTGTTTTTTTTTAAAGTGCATGTTTTTTTGTGTACCTCATCATGGTGCTACCAGTTTCCTCTTTTTCTATTAGATAATTTTATTTTCAGCATGTTGTCCTTTTTTGGACCTTATGGGCTCACATTGTATGTACTTATGATTTTGTAAACACACTGAGATAAAGTAACTTTGTATTGCACCTATATTATGGGATCTTGCACATCACTTTGTTCCTTATTATACTCGCACTATGATATGAAGTGCCATGGGGGTTGATGTTTGCCTTTGTTTTGCCTTCATACCTTTCTCATGAGTATGTGACTTTTATTTTCACATCCTTTATATCTGCTTGTACTTTTATGACTGCACCTTCAAATGTTCTTGGTTCCTCTTCATGCACTACTTTCAGACATTCAGTTTCAGTGTATCTGTCACACGTCTCCCTTTTCAACATTATGGGGGGGTTTCTACTGTTGGTGCTACTGCTTCTTTAGTTTTGCGTTGGAGTGAGCTATGTATATAGTATTTGTTCCTATGTACTAGGCAGATGCAATAGCTGGTTACCCATGCATTTCGGTGAGATGGAGCACTTCCCATATGAACACTCTTGCATTCCTATTTCTAGAGGTGACCTTCCATTTTTCACTTGATCAGTTCTTCAAACTATTGGTACTTGTGCATCTGTATCTTTTAGTTCTTGATGTTTTCCATCAGATTCAAGTAGTGTCGTTGGGGGCACTCATACAGATTCTTGTCTTCTTGATCC
>VDFB02371507.1:0-11378 GCA_007258455.2 Sequoia sempervirens
AAGACTTAGCAAGTTTTAAGCAACTCAATTGGTTAGGGTTGAGAACAAAGAAAAGGGAACAATACCTTATGGAGAACAAAGAAACTACAGATAAATTGAAAGTAGAAATCATTGTCAAGCTTACGAGCATGACAAGAAATCTTGGAATGTTGATTGGTGATGGCTCTGTTCCATTATCTACTACCCCCACATGCTCTCATTAAGAATTGGATACTGAAAATTTTGCAAATCTTATACCAGAATACATTGATGTAGAAGTATATAATCTTGATATGAATCCTTCAGAAATTGAACACAGTCATTCTCTGGATAAAGATTTTGCTCTAGTGAATGCAAATGAAGAACAAGAAAAAGAATTTGAAAGAGAAGAAGAGAGAATTGAAAAGGAAGGAGAGGAAATTGGAAGAAAAGGAGAAGAGATAACTACAGCGGAATTTGATACCAAAAATTAGGAAGAAAACTCAAAGCAAGAAAAAGGTGAAGAATTGATAGTAGGGACAACTGAGAAAAGAGAAGAAATTGCTAGCATCTCCATTGGTACTAGTTCCAATGATGTTTTGAAGAATTTACTTGCTTCACCACTTATGATTCGGCCTATCACCTCTTCTAAGATAATTCTTGACATTGAGAAGATCAATCCTTTTCAGAAATTTCAGTTGTTGAGTCCATTTAGGCCTCAACCAAACCTGGCATGCTTAAGGAATTAGAAGAAAAAGATAATTTGATTGTGGAGGCTATTGCTTCTCTCCAAAGTATTATCCCATAATGTAATATAGTTCAGTTTGGAAGCAACACAGATAAATGTAGAACACTCGTCAAAGTTGTGAAGGACTTCTCAGCCTGTATAGATGAAAAGCTCCATAGGGAAAAGGAAGATGGAAGGAATAAGCTCTTGTAGGAATTAAAATATCGATGTGTAAATGCCTTCTCCAATCTTCATCAACTAATCAGGCAAGGTTAAGACCTTCTCAAGGAAGGAAATTCTTTGTATTTGTATAGCCTATAGTGGTCGGATGCCACAACCACCATCAAAAAGAGCTTGACTCAATTGAGTCAACAATTAGGCAGGCATACCATTCTTTCAAGTTATCTGAAGACTTGTCTAGATCCCGAAGATCCTCAATTGAGGAACTGCACAAAGAGTACTTCAAACTACAACAATGGGACAGCATCATTTTTCCCTTAGGCAATCTCCAAGAGATGTGTGCAGGCAACATTTCACTTATGAATCATGCCATCCTGAAGGCACAATTGGCTACCCTCTCTGATCCTTGTTCAATTGAAGATGAAGAATCTCTAATTGCATCCATTCAAGCTCATGCACAAATTCTAACCGAAGCAATTTTATAGTGGAATGATAATAAGGGTAAGTGGGTTGCCCATCTTCAAAAAATCAAGCAGTCTTTCTTTGGTGGAGCATTAGGTGCATCCTAAATGTTTTTCACCATGTACTCATTCATTGATGCCAAAAGGGGGAGAAAACATAAAGAAAAATATTTTTTTTTGAGAAACAAAGATAGTCATCTTAGGGAGAGTTTAGGAGTTTATCTTTTGAGGTTTTGGCATTCCATAATTTTGTTTTCCATCAATGACAAAGGGGGATATTGTTGATATTTTTCATTGATGTCACTAATCAGTCTGATATTCTTACCTCTGGCTTATCCCTTGTTCTGGTAGCGGTGTTACCAACATAAGTTTTTGGTCTATGCAATGTTGTTCCATAGTTTTTGGTCCTGCCCTATTCGGTATAGCATGGGATATCTTTTTGCATCTATGTTGACTTCTCCAGCATCTTGTGTACATATCTCTGATGCAAGTTGACTAAGTGGATATGCAGATCTGATATATATATATATGAAGTGACATAAACAAATGTAATAAAAATAATAATATGTGATGTATGATAGCAATCTATTGATGTATAGTGTGAATTGATATACGTGCTATAGTAGTATAGTGTAGTGTTTTGAAGATCTTTGTGCTTCAGTGAGAACTGTATTCATGCATTTACAGATGCAATTATATAATTTCAATTTTGTAATACATACTCTGGCTATAAGTTGTCTCTCAGCTATAATAGCTAGTTTTTGTATCTTGGGCAGTGAGCCCATCGATAGTGAGCCCACTGGAAGTGATCCAATCCAATAGTGAGCCAACCCAGTAATGAGCCAACCCAACAATGAACCACCCAGACAGTGAGCCACCCTGTATTCTATAACCAGATACTTAAACTTGAGAGTTAACCCTCTATGTGGTTTTTCCCATCTTGGTTTTCCACGTGAAAAATCTCGGTGTTATGTGGTGTTGTGTTAGATTGTTTTTGTTTGGAAATTTTAATTATGTTATGTGGACAACTATTTAAAGGTTTTAATATTTTTAGAGGAATACAGATTCACCCCTCCCCTCTCAGTATTTTGGATGTTCAACAGGAATAATCTGAGGTACCACACAAATATCTAAAGACCCTTTTAACTGCATCCCAATGAACTTTACTGGGATTAGACATATATTTGGACAGAACTCCCACTACTTGGGCAATTTCTAGTCTAGTACAAACCATAACATACATCAAACTTCCAACTGCACTCTGGTAAGGAACTTTGCTCATATCTTCCATCTTTGATGGAGATGTTGGACAATCTAAAATAGATAAATTTGGTCCAACTGAAACAAGAACACACAATGGTCTACAATCTTGGATGTTAAATCTCTGTAAAATTAAATTGACATACTTACTTTGGCCAAGCCATATATTTCTTTTCAATCTCTCTTTTAATTTCCATCCCAAGAATGTGCCTAGTTGCACCAAGATATTTCATTTCAAATTAGCATCAAGTTGAGATTTCAGTTATGAAATAATACCTTTCCCTTTGCCAATAAAAAATATATCATCAACATATAATGCAATAAACAAGAAATAATCACCATTAGTTTTATAATAAACAAAATGATTTGATTTAGAATGCTCAAATCCCAAACTCAACAAATGTCAAATTTTTGGTACCACATCCTAGGACTTTGTTTTAATCCATACAAAGATTTCTTCAATTTGCAAACCAACTTACTTTTACCTTTCACCACGTAGTGCTCTGGCTGTGTCATATAAATATCCTCCTCCAAGTCACCATGAAGGAAAGAAGTTTTCACATCCATTTGCTCAACCTCTAAATCATAAGCAACAACAATAGAAAGCAAAAATATAATGGATGCCATTTTTGCAACAAGAGAGAATATCTCACCATAATCAACACCTCAACTTGAGAGTAACCTTTTGCAACCAACCTTGCTTTGTACTTCTCAATACCTCCATCTGAATCAATCTTTTTCTTAAACACGCATTTGCAACGAAAAAGTTTTGATCCTTTAAGAAATGGTACAAGATCCCATGTATCATTCTTTTTCAAAGATGTCATTTCTTCATCCATAGCAATCTTTTAGGATTCTGCATCATTCATACCTAATGCCTCTTCTACATATTTGGGTTCATCCATGTTAGTATTCAAAGCAAAAATACATTTCCAATCATCAGATGTATACCTTTTAGGTGGTTGTCTATGTTGGCATATTGTTGTCATTGATGTCAAAAGGGGATCAGGAGTGAGATGGAACTTATCCTAGAAAAGGGAGTTATGTCATTGATGCAAAAAAGGAACATGACATGTTGAGGATCTGGCTTAGGGAAGATGTGCAGATTGCAAAGTGTTGCTCAATGTGGTGCATTGTTGTCATGAAATTGTAGAGTATTCTTCCAGACATCTAAAGAGAAATCAAATATTAGATCTGATATGGGTTTTCTAAGAGCTTCTTAGAAATATGATGTGCAGGTCCAGAGGATGTATACCACTCTAAAAAATGAATTATGTTTCCTCTTAGTCAAAATTAGGGTTTTGTAGTTAAACCCTTACGTTGGCAGTCATGGTGCCGTAACAATTTTCTATTTTATCATTGATTTTTGTTTGGAGGTTGTAGGTCATCTAAGTTATAACTTATGACTTTTAAGTTCATTCGGTGACCAACCCCTTCACCTTCTCATTCGATCATTGTCACCAATCAATATCGCACATCGTTGAAAGCTAGTTGGAGTTTGTGATAAGTTCAACGATACGCGATGAATGGCTATTGCTTGACATTGCACATTGTGGAAAGCTAGTTGGATTTTGTGATAAGTTCAGTGATACGCAATGGATGACTATCCCTAGATCTCACACATCATGGAAAGGAAGTTGAAATTGGTTTGTAATTCAACAAATACATGTTGAGTGGTTATATCTCTAAAAGCAAGTTTAAATTTGTTTTAAGTTCAATGCTACGCGATGGAGGATAGTACCTTGATGGGACTAGCAACACGTGGCATCATATCGCTCAATTGCTTCACATCACTGTTGTGAAGCAAGGCGACAAGATGATTTGTACGCTATGCGATGTATGGATGAGATTGAAATGAAGAACATCCAACATATGACATTGCATTGCAGGGTCTTAGTTCATCACGATAATAAGATTAAAGGAAGTCATGCATTCAACAATGAGCAATGTTAGTGAAATGCGACATTAGCATGTACATGTATCTGAATGTTATTGCATCATTGGGTGTTAGTGCATTGCACTAATGCACTTTTAAGAGTCAAAGCTTTCAATGATACACGATAAGTATTGAGTAGTAGTAGAGAATGACACCAGAGGCAGACACATGGCGTTAGCCCTCCAACCTATAGAGATTTTGTGGACCCATTGTCAGAGCTAACGAGATAGTAGTGAATGATGTAGATTGATTGATAGCTAATCCAAAGGTAATCGCTACATCACAGAAATGAATGTGACTATTCTAAGTGTTTTGGCGATACACAATGGTTATAAGTGATCACTACATCATAGAAATGGATGCAATTTTTCTAAGTGTTCGGGTGATATGTGATGGTTATAAAGGATATGATCAATGGAGGAGATTTAAATGACTACTTATCTGACGGTCAAGATTTGAAGATATGACGATGAATGAGAGCCAATGGATCATGGTGCAAAAGAGATGATCGACGACCTAGATTCAAAGATGAAGATCTCAAATGGCTAAGTTTGTGTGAACATGGTTTCGTCTGGTAACTGACACAGAGCAAAGATTTAATTGGTCCAACAGCACCTGCGACCAATAGAATCAAGATTTGATCTTCAAGACAGTGGAACAGACTATAGAGGTGATCGAGATTAGATCAGATCAGTTGAACATGAGAACACATTTAATACATATCTGATTCTAGAGTTTCACGGGTTTCTATACTTAGAAAATTATTTGTACCCGAATTCAATGTTGTGAGGCTCGATGTAGAGGTTGTGTAATGAAGGTTTCTTGAAATCCCTAATAAATGATCGCAGGGATGAGAATCAAAATTAGATCGAATGGATAGCCAAATGCATTGAATGCATAATCAAATTCTTAGGGTTTAATAGAGAATGAAGGAAAATTCTCTACACCAAAATTGAATGATGGGTAGCCTGATGCAGGATATGGTGATATCTAATAAACCTTATCAGATGTCTTTATGATGAGCTGGACAGTAGTGTGTGTGTGTGTGGTTGAGGTACAGGTAGCTTTCCGGTGAAGTTTGAAAGCTAAGGAAACCCTAGTAGAAGATTTGAATGGTGATGAGAATCTCAAGGCAAAGTCTGCAAAATAAAATCACATAATTGTTACAAGAGGTATCTGCAAGAAGTGAAAAAGAGAGAGAGAGAGTTACGAGTGCAAACAGTGAATGCACATATGTGTGTAACCTAGACACAACACATACTATCATCTAGGTTTTGAATTCAGGGGAGTGTTGTTGAGAGTGCAACTTCAACAACAATAGTGTAAGTCGCAAGGTGTGCAACAATTCATTGAATGTAATGGCACATTTTTAGGTTGAGTAGAACTTAATTGTATGCACATGTGAACTTACAATTTTGTTGAGGTTGTAGCCTCATTGAACTAAGTTGTAGCTCAAACTAGGTGATTGTAGTCTCCTTGGAGTTGTATCTCCTAAAATAGGGTGTAGCAGCATCCTTGAAGTTGTAGCTTCTAAATTAGGGAGTTGTAGCTTCCTTGGGTTGTATCCCTAAACATTGTAACATTTTTCATTTGTGACATTGGATTTGAGCAGTAGATTGAAGCAACTTTTGTCACCGTGGTTTTTCCCATCGTGGGTTTTCCATGTATATCTATTGTTATGAGTTGTTTCATGCGCATGAGATTGTCAAATTATTTTATGTTTTAATCTACACATCTGGGATGTAGCGTTGAATCTGCAAGTAAGTTTTCAAGTCTAAAAGTTTTTATATCTTGACTCACCCCCCTCTTAGTAGATCATTGTGTTCTAACAATTGGTATCAGAGCACTAGGTTCCATAGGAGAAGCTTAACCAGCTCAGGTAGATCTTGGATAGGTGAACACAATGCCATTTCAAGAAGCTTCAAACAAGACACCTAGGTTTGATGGAACAAACTATGCTAAGTGGAGCTCATTAATGGAAGGATACTTAGTTTCTCTTGAAACTAAAGTTTGGGCATTTGTCGAGACCCAATATACTGTTCCTGCTACTATTCCTACTAATACTATAGGAAAGAAGATTCATGAGGACAATAAGAAAGCTTGGTTTATTATTATGAACAATTTGTTTGATTTTGTGCATAGAAAATTTATGCATTGTAAAATTTCTTATGATGTCTAGGAAAAATTGAAGATGATCTATGAAGGTGATACCAAAGTGAAGTTGGCAAAGTTACAAGTGCTGAGAGAAAAATTTGAAGGCTTGAAGATGACTGAAGAAGAGAAGATTGCAGACTATCTTTAGAGATTTGATGATGTGATAAATGCCATTAAAGGATATGGTGTAGATATAAAAGAAGAAGATGTGTTGAAATTTCTCAGGGCCATGAAAACTAAATATGACTCCAAGATTTATGCTATCGAAGAAGGAAGATAAATTGATAAACTCGCTCTTGATGAGGTGCATGGCATAATTACTTCATATGAGATGAGAATGCCAAATGATGAGTAATCTAGGAGAGAAGTTGCATTTAAGGTTGTCAAGAAAGGAAAAGATGAAGCTGATAAGAAAGACAAAGTTGTTGTCATTGCATCTAATTATGAAGAAACAAACTTCATAAGACTAAGGAGAGGATCCAAAAAATATAAAGGTAAGCTCCCTTTCAAGTGTGTTAATTGTGGCATAATAGGTCATTTTGCTTCAAAGTGTCCATATGATAAAGAGGACAGTTTCAAGAAAGAAGAAGATAACAAAAAGAAGAAAATATTTTATCCAAAAAGGAAGAATTTTGGAAAGAAGAAGAGTGTATATCAATGAAGAAAGTGAAGCATCTGATGCTAGTGATAGTTTGAGGACTTACATGAAGAAGAAGAGGAAGCAGTTGTTGATCTTGAGGGATAATTAACTATTACTCTTGAAGACCTTGATGAGTTAAGAGATAAATATGATGATCTTAAGAAGGAAAATGATCTGAAATCAGTGCTTAGAATTTTCTAATTACACCTTGAATCAGATTTATAACAAGATCTTTTACTAATGTGTTTGCAAGTGAATTAGTAAAACCAATGAACATATAGAACACATGAAAAGAACAAAAGCTAGTAAAACCATATGACAAGAGAGAGAGCCGATAATGGAGTTCACTAGACTCTAGCTACATCTCCGAATCTATTTGAACACAAATCGTTCTATTCCTTCTTATGTAAGATGCTAGAACCTTCTCACAAGTGTTTACACAAAGAACTACCTTCTCCTTAAAGAAGGATTCAAGAAGGCATCTCACACTAATGACCTTACTCCAAACATCAAAAGGATAAATTCCTTACAATGCAAGCTTCTACATAGCTCTCTCAAAACTCCTACAAAGCTTCGAGCCTCAAACTCAGCGTACAATTCTTCTCCCAAGAATTTGATCTTGTGAATGAGAAAATTCAATCCAAGAATGTGATGCTTGAATCCTCCATAGCATTCCATTTTATACTTCAAGTTTTCCCATTTGGGCCAAAACCTCCTAAATTCATAATTTTCCCCCTTTAGGGAAAAATCAAAACCAATCCCCCATTTTTAATAAAAACAATTAACAATCCCCTAAAAAAGCATTTTAAATGTGTTTTGAGCCCTTGTTTATTCAAGCTTTTGGTTGTGGATATTTGTTTTGTTTTCAACAAATAACCATTTATGGTCATTTATTTTTGACTCTCGGCCTAACTAATGGTCATAAACAACTTGAGCTATATATTGTTTAAATTGCTTCGATGGCGTGGTGGTTTTAATGAGTTTTATTACCCAACCGGTTGGGGGTTCAACTCCCATCGACCATTTTTTTCTACCACCATTTTTAAACGGTTTGAAACCAAAACAACGACTGCTCTATACATGGTATAGGCGGGATGTGTGGTATAACGGTGGTCTACGCCGCTCGGAGGAGGTAGGGCGAGGGTTTGACCCCCACCAAGTCTTTTAGCAAACATAACAACTTCACCGGAGGAGAGAGGGTGCCACGTGGCACCCAACCGATGTGCCACGTGGTAGCTTCTCATTCGTTCACTTTTTCTAGTCAGTGCCCACATCAACGACGATGTCAACGACCACGTCAGTTGTTAGCTGTCCACATCACTACCACACTAGTAGTATGACTGCCATGTCAGCCGCTCCATCAACTATATGGACAAAAAAATTTCACACACTGATTGGTCCACCTCAACATTCTTACGGTATGGATTTGCCACGTTAGCATGCTGACGTCATGTTGATGTCATTAACTATACCTTTTGGTCAACATGGTCAACTGCAAAGTTTCTTCATTTTGACACTATTTTCAACTAATTCCAAGTTGGTCAATTTTTTTGCCTTTCTTATTGGCCCCTGTACCTGGTTTGAATGAACTTTGACTGGCCTTAACTCAAACGTATGAACTCCTTTTTTGTTCATTCAAGTTACGTTGAGTTTAGTTTCCTGAGCACTTCAACGTGGTTCCAACTTCAAGGGAATCTAGAATAGTTCAATTTTTAAGTTCTCAAGATCCACCTAGATCAAAAAACAAGAAACTGAAAAAGAATGCTCAAAATGAGAATGATAAGCTAACTCAAGAACTTGAGGAATCAAATAAGTTAGTGGTAAATTTGAAACTACAGGTAGAAGAGCTCAAAAGAGTAGACGTTATGAAGTCTAAACTACAATTTGAGGTGGATAGGTGCACAAAGCTTGAGGCATAAATAGTTTCCTTAAGAAAAGAATTGGAGAAGGCCAAAGAGAAGATTAGAAATGGACTAAAGTTGAAAGGTGGTATAGATATTCTAAATAAATTGATAAGTACACAAAAGCCTATTAATAAAGAGAAATTTGGTCTAGGTTTGGAAAAGGAAAGAGTTCATTTGTGGATGCCTCCGTAAAACTTTATGAAAGATTTAGAGCAGGAGAAAAATCTTCCCCAAGTGATGGAAAATCTAAAAAAGAGGAATCCCCTAAGATGAACATAAATCTGATAAAGAAAAGAAATCAGTTGTAGTCAAGGAGGACAACCAAAAAATACCTGATCAACAAAAGAAGATGCATAACACAAAAAGAGTAGATAATCATGGATTCACAAGAGTACATTATCCAAGGAGGCCTAGACAAAGAAGATCTCCTCATCTAGCTAAAGAATACTCCATGAACAGGTACTCATCATATTTCAATGGGTATTGCTATACTTGTAACAATTTTGGTCATAGGGCTAGAGAGTGTAAAGTCATTCCAAGGACAAATACAAATTTCATAGGCAAAAATCCATTTGCTCCTTTAATTGATATGAATGTAGTGTGTTTCAATTGCAACAATTTTGGTCATGTAGCTTGAGATTTCAGAGAAAATTTTAGAAGAAAAAATGCTCAATATGAGAAGAAGAAAACTATATCTTCTAAAGCTGAAAATAAAATTGAGGTTGTTGAGAAAAATGAAGAAAAAATTGAAAATAAACCTAAGAAGGTATGGAAGGAGAAAAAGTAGAATCCTACTCAATCAATGATTGCCCAAACAATATTGCATGCAAAGGAACAAGACTTATAGGTAATTGATAGTGGTTGCTCTAAGCACATGACTGGGGATAAAAATAAATTCATTAAACTTTGAATTAGAAAAGGAGGCTCAGTAAGCCTAGGTGATAATACTGTTGTTAAGATTCATGGTAAAATAATTATGAGCATAGATGGGAAGAATAAAACTAATGATGTGCTATGTTGAAGGTCTAAAACATAATCTTCTTAGTGTCAGCTAGATGTGTGATAATGGGTACACAGTTGTATTTGATTCTAAAGGGTGCAAGATAAGAATGAATGGTAAAACCCTTTCTCAAGGGATAAGGACTGATAGTAATCTCTATAATCTATGTGAACTGGAAGGCCAAACATGTTTAATCATCCAAACATATGAGATTTTCCTGTGGCGTAAAAGACTAGGACATGTAAACTTTGACAATTTGGCAAAGATAAGTTCAAAAGGTCTGGTAAGAAATATGCATAAGATTGTAAAGCCTGAAAAATATAATCTGCAAAGGATGCCAGCAAGGAAATCAAACAAATTTTAAGTTGTTGGAATGTGATGCTATTGATGTTGTCATTAATGGTTGTCATTGATGTCAACATATCTTGGTTGATTGATTAGGTTTGGTTTTGATTCCTTGGTGATCCAGATTGGCGTGCTTCAAATGTTGTGCTGTGATGATCCTTATTTGGTCATGCTTGTCCTGGTCCCATTCATTTTGCAACATAATGAGATACACTCTTATGGGTCTGGACTGATCTGGAAATTGGTTAATGTGTTCCGAAACATTATTTGCATTGTAATGTGTATATCCTATTCTTTGGTCCCAGATATCATGGTTAATATGTAGCATATTGATTTGAGTGAGGAGGTTCTGATTGGTCCATGTTTCATTCCTTTTCACCGCGAGAATGTTTTGTGCTGACCTAATTCAAATTGTGTTTGGACAACTTTGGAGATTATGAAGACATTGTGTTTGGACAACTTAGGAGTTTATGGAAGCATGGAATGGTATAAGTAAAAGTTGATTTTGTTTGATGAAAGCAAGTGTGATGAATGTGAATCTAAAAATTCAAAAATTGTGAAGTATGTGAAAGTATATGACTGGAGGTAGTAGACAATGAGATTCTATTACGTTTCATCGTTGGTGATAGTTATTTCAATGGTGATTCCCTTTCATCATTCTTTTGGCATTGAGCCATTTTTGTTAGCAGTGAGTCTTTCTCTTTTAGCAGTGAGCCTTTTTATCTTTGGCTATAATAGTCGAAAGTAATGAAAATTTTGGCAGTGAGCCCTTTGTAAAAATCACCTTAATCGGTGTTTTATAATTGAGAATTA
>VDFB02371508.1:0-23254 GCA_007258455.2 Sequoia sempervirens
TCAAGTTCTTTTCTGCCATCCACGAACTAATTGCGGTCCCTCGCACATCAACCACATATGGTAAGATGTTCCTACCCTTTGATGAAGAGTTTGGTCTGGAAACCTCAAAATAATAGCCAACCCTAAGATGGTGTTGTGTTATGCATAACTAGAACTTTACCATACAACTCATCTATGTTCTACATGTATGGCAATCTTGGAATAGCATGGAAAAAGGTAATAGAATGAACTTTCAGTGTAACCAGTGGTGAATTACACCACTTTGGCCAAAGTATTCATCACCCAGTACTTCGAGTGGATGTCACATGCTCACCCACCATTCTAGCTCGACTTGTTAAGATCGATCATATTCCATGCATAGGAAATTCCCTCCATTGGATAATCTTTAACCCAGGAACAACCTATATACACTAAGTTCACTAAGACTCCTCTAATAGGTTTTAACATGTTTTCCATAATCCAACAATTCAAAACTAGCTTTCATTGCTGGATAGAGCTCATAAAATAGACTTCTAATGCAATGCAAATATTCATAATTTAGTGCCACATAAAATTCTTATGTGCTTTTGGTGTTTGCAGATTTATGACTGAGTCAAATCTTTTAAATGCATTACCAATAGCTTTCAATACTATTGACCAAGTCTTATATCTTTTGCAAGTGCCTTCCACTATATTGTGTTCCATTTACAAGCATGGAAATACATAATAAATGTCTATAGTGTTTCCTTAGTGCATGCTCTAATGTTTCCCTCAACATTTCAATGCAAATTTTTTATATGCAAGTCAAAGGTTCAACCATCTTTTGAGTATGGCAACGCACTATATAAGCGTCGTGTTTTCCTTTTAACATGACATTTACTTCTAACATTTTCCTTATTTTATCGCCTCCCTATGGCTCACCTAAATCAACCCATAATGGCCTTAAAAGCATCACACCCATTTTTTGTTGTGCATACTTTACAAAACAAGAATATTTGCAAGTCATAGCTAATGCAAAGTATTGCAAACATATTAAAAATAGCAATCAATGCATCCCATCGATTTATATGTTAATCAATTTCTATCAATTGATTTATGAAAATCGATTCACTATATAAATATATAAACCGATAAATGTAATATGATATATATATGTATATATATAATTATATATAATATGTATATATATATATATATATAATATATATATATATAATATGTATATATATAATAAATTATATTCATAAGATAATAAAAACATATAAAGACATTAAATATATATATAAGTAATTATATATATATATATGTATTACATTTATACATATACCATTACCCTATTATCCAAACTCAAACACATATACACGTACATATTTATATACAAAATATGTATAATCATGTTTTCATCGATTGATTGATATATATATATATATATACATACATATATGTGTGGTATATGTCCATTCAGTTTTCCCTATGCAAATGATGTACTTGTGCATGGGTTATTGTTTATACTCATGCACATGTATGAATATATATATTCATTATCTATATCTAATCATCAATTAAAACACACAAAAGTCATTCAATTCACCCCAAAACACAAACATTCTTAGACAAGATCATAACCTCTTCTATATCATGCACAAGCAAGACTAAGGCAACATACCTTTTCCAGAAACTACTAACTTGACTTGACTAAACCAAATTGGAATGTGAGTGTGTGTGTGATAGCTTAGTATTGGCTTATTAAGGGTTATCAGACCAAATCCTTCTCCTGAGTGATGCTTCCCCTCCCTTCTGGAGGCATGAACTTTTACCTGCATCCAACTCAATATATTGCATAGATAGTTAATCATTCACATGAAATCCACTTGGATCATAAAACATTAGAATATTCACATTGCAATACATATTCTTTCATTGTATTTCATCAATATAAACATAATTACTCCTTCAAAGCAATAACATCTTAATACCTATTTTAGCATTTCATTCATTTATCAAACATATCAAAATCTTGATTTACATTTACCATCCTATTTACCTATATAGGTAAAGGTAACTCAGTAACAATAATTTGGGGTGTAACATACTTCCCCCTTGTGAATAATCATCCTTGATGATTTAAAATACATTAACGTATTGATAAAGTAAAATTAGGGTTTTACTTTCCATTTTCCAAATTAGACAAAAAATAAGTAAATTCCCATCTAACCTTCCCTCATAGCACAACCATTTGCAATCTTTTCCTTCTCAGGCCTTGCATTGAGTGATTTATGTTAACATACGGGGAGAACTTGTGTGCTTCACACATACTTTCCTTAAAGAGCTATTCTTCATAATCATATTAACTCCCTTGTACTTTGTAAGCACAACAGTGACCATATCCTATATGAAACCTATACCTTAGTGACTGGAAAACACGTTCTCATTAGCTAATGAATTTATCCTTAGTGTAACCCAAATAGATAAGGAATGTCGGTGTATTGCACACTACACGTGGGTCTCATCCTTTCTTTTGGTTTTTACGCCATCCAACAACTCAGAAGCCGAGATCGACCATCACTAACACAACCATCTACCTTAAGCATAATTATAATGCTTCAACAAGTTTTCCTTGATCCTTCGATCTATTATTCCATTTACGACAATACTTTTTGGTCTAAGGTTAATCCTATTCCCTAGTTTCTCCAAACTTTTAGGAATTCAACCCCACTTCTATAATTGGATCAAATTATAATGATAGATAATATTGTAATATAAGTATCTCATAAATCCTCCAAGATTTGTTTTATTCCTTTTGTCTAACTAGCTAACTGAAAGTAATAAATTGAGCATTCGTTCAACTAAATTCTCATGAGATGATCATGGTTTACAAAAAACCTAATATCACTTGTGTGTCCCATTCTGAGATAACCTTCTCAAGAACATTAAGCAACTACTTTTCACAATATGATGTTTAGGATGAACATCCTATAAATCAAAATTTCCCAACCAAAATTGGTTATCTTGGTGATTTTATCCACCATAACATTATGTCAGTTCTATTGACATAGAAAGATCAAACTATTCTTGTGATCTACCACTTCCCCTCTGGAATTCCATGGAAGTATACAAGCCCTGCTATTGATGACATCTTGTCATCATCTACCGGCATACTGACAATAACTTGCTACATACCTTGCGAAATTATACTCTATCCCCTTCCAGATTATAGTGGTTCCTTATTAGACAAATTTTGTCATCCTCTTGTTTGTTTGAATAAGACATCAACTTACCTCTTTCATTCTTTCATCTTCCAAAATTTTGGGTACATAGGTTCCTCCTCTAGTTCATAGTAGTCCATCCCGACTAAGTGAAACCTTCTTTTATGGACTTATGCCATATTCGATTCTCGAAATATAATATTTAAATATTGATGGTGGAGCTAAACTCCTTCCTCTTAGGACATCCAAATATTGGATTTCTTTCATCCTTTAATCATTCCCAATTTGTAATCTGATTTTCAACTCAGTATGTTTCTTTCGATGAGCATCTATATAGTTCGAATAATAATTCTCATTTGATCATGTTGACTCGTTATTATCTTCCAAAAGATATCAGAAATTATTACATAATTAACTTCCAAGCACATAGATTCCTTGTTAACTCAAGGTTAGAAATATATAATTCTTCCCTTTCCAACTCCATGGGTGATAATTTTTCCTTTCATGATTTGGCATACTACCTAGCCTTTTCTAAGGCATCCACGATATTAACAATTGATCTTCCAAATCAATTGTGTATAGAGTTGTGTTGAAAATATTTCTTTCTCATTGGTCATAAGCCTTGACCTTTCCACTACCTTTAACTTGTAGTTCCAATAGCTTATCTTTTATCCTTTCCAACTTTGTTGTGGTTATTGAGGACAAGACTTTGGTTGAATCATGGCTTATGAAGAAGTCAAAAGTTCCTTCAAATTGAAAATACATCAATGTACTTCATTGTATGGGTACTTTATCTGAGTCTATCAACTTTCCTTCTTTCCCCCTTAGTTTTCCATGATATTAGATCATCCTAATAGTTGAGCTCATGACAATCATCTGTTCTCTTCAAATTGGTTGACTTGATTTAACATTATTTGTTTGTTGGCTCTTCATAGTTGAATGGTTGTTATCCACCTTAATTTCCCTTACTAGGTATACCTTGAACATAATTTTGTTTCCAAAATTGGTTTCATCATCGCCTTCTAATCTCTTAGAATCAATTGTCAGATCCCTAGTAATGAGATCTAATGAATATTCAACAACTTTACAAGCTAAGAGATGCTCTAGTGTTTCATTCCAATTATGTCATCCATGTTCAACTTCTCATTGCAACATCCTCAAATGATCATTTAAAGATCTAAAATAAATTTACTTTCGTTGACAAGTAAGTTCAATTTGTACTTCAACCAAACTATTCTTTCGACCGAGTCTTTGTCTAATTTGTCTGATTTATTTTCCAAGTTTTACCTTGCAATCACCTTTCTAAGTGATTTTGTCCAAATTCTTGGTAATTTCCTTCCTCACAACTTTAGATACTCTAAGGTTGTTTTTCTTCTTTCCTCCTTTTCAATTGGAATCTCCAAATTGACCTTTCCTATTCAGGTTGGTGGAATCATGTCGGCTTCTTATTCTTCATAGGTTGCTTCTTTTCCTAACCAATCTGGCCTCTAACCTTTATTCAAAGGCATCAATTTTCTCTCTTGACTCCAATTATCATTGCAATATTTTAACCTTGTATTGAATCAGGTTTGACAAGGGTTTATCCAACCTCTTGTTACCTCTATAGTTGATTTTGATTCTCAAAACGTTGACTTCCTTCTTTGACAGAAGTTTCCAATTTATGCTATCCATTAGTCCTTTCCAATAAAGCATACTCAAAGACTCATAATATCCCTATTGAATCCAAATTCCTCGACTCTTTGCAACTATTGATTGCTATCAATAAGGAGGTTATTTCAATTCTTCCTATCTGTTAGAGTCATTCAAACATTTTTTGTCGAATGAAGGTACCCTTCGATAAACCTCCATAACCCTCCTACTAAACCTAGTTGCTTAATCTTTCACAATCCAAGGGTACCTCTTATTGGGTTGGTGGTTTAGGAGTTTTCAAGTCCAAGAACAATTCTTTCCTATTCCCAAATTAAACAAGTTTTTAGGAATCATAACTTCCCTTTTTGTTTCCACTTTGTTCTTTTCCTCTTGTCATCTTGACATAAGAACTTTTCAACCATTATCTTCCGATAAGGTTTACGCATCACTTGTGTAATGAGCTCACAGGTTCCAGAGTTGAACCTAGTATCTCTAATATCACATGTAACATACCCATTGTTCTACTCCAAAGAATTTTTAATGTTTTAACCACAAGTGAAATTATTCACAATGCCATCACATAGCAATAAAAAAATTATCTTTAAAACAAAGATATCATACACATGTTTGAAATAAACACTATTCCAAACTTCCATTGCATTACATTGTGATATAGCAATAATTCATCTTTCTCATTTCATTCAATGAAATGTTACAATATTTCCAAAGAAATGATTTCATAATCTAGATACAAAATACATTTTCCATCTTTCAAAGAAATAGATACAAGATACATACCTAGCTCATCTGAGCTCCACTGGCACTAGAAATACAAATGATCAAGGACATCCCATTTCAAATCTTGGCTTGTTGACTGAGAGGAGAAGCATCACTCAAGCACTTTTCTACCATCCATAGACTAACAACAGTCCCCACACATCTACCACATATGGTAAGATGGCCCTACCCTTTGATGAAGAGTTTGTTTTGGAAACCTCAAACTAATAGCCAACCCTAAGCTGGTGTTGTGTTTCGTATAACTAGAAATTTACCATACAACTCATATATGTTCTACATGTATGACAATCTCGGACTAGCATGGAAAAAGGTAACACAATGAACTGATAGTGTAACTAGTAGTGAATTACACCACTTTGGCTAAAGTATTCATTGCCCAATACTTCGAGTGGATGTCACATGCTCACCCACCATTCTAGCTCGATTTGTTAAGACCAATCATATTCTATGTATAGGAAATTCTCTTCTTTGGATAATCTTTAACCCCAGAAATAACCTATATACACTAAGTTCATTAAGAATCCTCTAATAGGTTTTAACATGTTTTCCATAATCTACCAATTCAAAATGAGCTTTAGCTATATAGACTCCACTCTATTGAACTACTTAATACTATATATAAGTTATTCCCTTCATTGGGTTATCCTAACCCTAGGATTAACCTATGAACTCCCCATGGTTCTAACTTACAAATATATTCATAACAAATAACTTCATAATCTAAAGTATAACTACATAAGCTTTATTTTATCATAAAATGAATACTCATCATTAAATGAATCCAATCAGGAATATATCACATCAATAAATGATTCAAAAGTATGTCCTCGTCTATAAATGACCTTAGTTCAAAGGTATGGCCTCAACAATAAATGGTCTCAATCAAAAGAATAATCATATCAATAAATGACTCATTCAAAAGTATAGTCTCAACAATAAAGGACTCTTATTCAAGAGTGTAACCTCATCAATAATAGATTATTCAAAAAGTAGATTCACGCCAATAAAATGACTTCATGTCAAGAGTATAAAACAACCAACTTAGTCGGGTAATCCAACCTATGGCTCCAATCAAATAGTAATTCACAAATTCAAGTGATCAACTTAATCACATAGGATAATCTCATCCTTCATTTACCCTAGTCCCAAGATAAAATCAGTAATCAATGATTAGCTTGATCATGTAGGTTAAATCAACGTATGTGCTTCAAACAAGGATAAAATAAACAACCCAATCAAATAGGTTATTCTCAACCTAGGGATTCAATCATTAATCAAGTAAAGCAATGATCAAATGACCATTCTAGAATAGACTATCCACATGGTTCACATGAAGTCACATCCTTTCTACGACGAGTCATCTTTCAGACCATTACTATTATTGTGTTGCTACCCTTATTGTTCCCAAGGTTTTCCTAGCATCATTATAAGCTAAGAAATCCAAGGCATCTCAAGACATCATTATGTTCTACGTTTTACATTTTACTCTTTGTATGTATAGTACAGACTATCTACGTAAAGTCAAAATAGAAACTCATCATATAAAATCCCATATAGGGTATATAAAAGAATCAACCTAATAGATGGGTTCCACCAAAGCAAGTAATATCCAAGAACATTCAAGCATCACAAAAATATTCCAAAGTCAAACAAAGTATAGGGAGTAAGTTACAACATGTTTGTAAGTATAAGCTCCAATTGATCTAGTTGGTTTCCAATTCTAGCCTCCACAAAACAACTTTCATATTGGCAACAAAACACTTCTACTCTCCCCAAATTACCTCACAAATTCTTTCATTGAATCTCTTGCAAATTCACTCTTTAACTCTCCCTCACAAAACTTAGAAAAATAGAGTAACTCTCAAAAAATAGTAGCAGGGTGCAAATATGTGTCCCTTTGAGGTAAATAATACCTCTATTTATACACAAAAATCAACATCTACAGGCTAGAAACAAGGTAGATGTATCAACACTTCTTAGCTCAAGTATGATTTGACTCAACTAAGTAAACAAAAGGTGGTAGAATTCAAACTTAATATTCAACAAAACAGAACAACAGGTCACTTCATTCAAAGACAACAAGAATTCATTTTAGATATGCAAGGTAAATGATTAAACAAGTTGACTCAATTCATGCCAGCATCTACTTGACTTATTCTCCCATTTACTTTGGTTTCCATCATTGGAAAGAGCTCATAAAATAGACTTCTAATGCAATGCAGATATTCATAATTTAGTGTCATGTAAACTTCTTATGTGCTTTTGGTGTTTGCAGATTTATGACTAAGTCAAAGCTTTAAATGCATTACCAATAGCTTTCAATACTATTGACCAAGTCTTATATCTTCTCCACGTGCCTTCCACTATATTGTGTTCCATTTGCAAGCATGGGAATACATGATAAGTGTCTATAGCATTTCCTTAGTGCACACTCTAATGTTTCCCTCAACATTTCAATGCAAAGTCTTTATATACAAGTCAAAGGTTCAACCATCTTTTTGAGTGTGGTAGCACACTTTATAAGTGCCATGTTTTCCTTTTAACATGACATTTACTTCCAATGTTTTCCTTATTTTATTTCCTCCCTATGGCTCACCTAAATTGGCCCATAATGGCCTTAAAAGCATTGCACCCATTGTTTGTTGTGCATACTTTACAAAACAAGATATTTGCAATAGCTACAGTTAATGTAAAGTATTCTGAACAAATTAAAACTAGCAATCAATGTATCCCATCAATTTATATATTAATCAATTTCTATTGATTAATTTATGATAATCGGTTCACCATATAAATATATAATCCGATATATGTAATAAGATATATATATGTATATTATATATATAATATGTATATATAATATATATAATATTATATTCATAAGATAATAAAAACATATAAAGCCATTATATATATATATATGTATGTATTACATTTATACATATACCATTACCCTATTATCCAAACTCAAACACATATATACACATACATATTTATATACAAAATACGTATAATCATGTTTTCATCAACCGATATATACATACATACATACATATATGTGTGGTATATGTTCATTCAATTTTCCCTATGCAAACGATGTGCTCGTGCATGGGTTATTGTTTATACTCACGCACATGTATATATATATATAATTGTTTATTAAAACACACAAAGAAGAATTCACACATATCAAAGAGACTCAACCAAATCATGAACAATCAAGAAACTAGAGAATAAAACCAAAGTCATTCAATTCACCCCCAAACACAAACATTCTCAGACAAGATCATAACCTCTTCTGTATCATGCACAAGCAAGACTAAGGTAACTTACCTTTTCCAAAAACTACTAACTTGACTCGACTAAACCAAATTGGAATGTCAGTGTGTGTGTGATAGATCGATATTGTCTTATTAAGGGTTACCAGACCAAATCCTTCTCCTGAGTGATAATTCCCCTCCCTTCCAGAGGCGTGAACTTGTACCTGCATCCAACTCAATATATTGCATAGGTAGTTAAACGTTCACATGAAATTCACTTTCATCATAAAACATTAGAATATTCACATTGCAATACATATTCTTTCATTGTATTTTATCAATATAAACATAATTACTCCTTCAAAGCAATAACATCTTAATACCTATTTCAACATTTCATTCATTAATCAAACATATAAAAATCATGATTTATATTTACCATCCTATTTACATGTGTAGGTAAAAGTAACTCGGTAACAATAAGTCAGGGTGTAACACCAATAGTCTAGAACTAGTTAGGGAAATAACTGTATTCACACTAACAATGACATATATGTATGAGAAATGAATATGAATGACCATTTGACTTCCATATTTTAACTTCTAATGAGGTAAAAAGATAAATATATTAGTTTAATGTTGGTTCCTTTAGCGATGAAGTTTAATTTGTATTTGTAGAGGATACCCATGCAATGAAATCATCCTCTTTAGACCCATAGATGCACCTATATGAGTGAAAATTTGATCCCTTGTGATTCACCATCATGCTACCCATTAACTGCCTCAAGATCTATGTATACAAGACAAAGTAGTCCTTGTAAAATCTACTAGAAAATGGTCCTAGAAAATGGCATGTTTTTTTTTGTATCTACACTCTTCAACTATCAAAATAAATTAGGGCATGGCCATCCACACCACTTTCTCCTTTGAATCCATGCCTTCTTATATAAATAATGATTTTTAGCACACTTGGATCTAATTTGGTTGATTAAGGGCCATATTAGCTCATTAATAGTATCTTGTGTGGTTTTCTCCTCTATTGTTGGAAACCACTTGCAAAATCATTCCCAAATTATGAACAATGTTTTGATAAAGGTTAAAATATGTTTTGAAGGGACCCGAAACCCTTTACAAACATGAACACGTCTGAAAAGACAACCTCTATGTAAAACCAGCTCCAAAACAAGACTCTTCAAGATTTACATTTAGCATTTTTCTTGTGGGAGCGGAGAGTCATGTCTAAAGAAGGCCTAGAGATTTTAGCTTTCTTTCCCATTACAGTAATCCAGCCTTCCTCCACTTGCTCGCCTTGTCAAGCCAGGCCAACTCACTATTATCCTAAAGATGAATGGTTCCATAGTCTTAAATTTCATCATTATTCCACGGGAAAGACTTATGGGTGATCGAGAGGGGGATGGTAGCCCCAAGAACCTGTGGTTCAAAAATACCTCAAAAAAAACTCTATATGTTGATTAGATTTCTTCACAACCGTATAATGTTGTTGTGAAGCACCATTCCACCAAGTAGCCTTCTTAGTTTTTTTCTCAAATCTGCATTGTGCCGCAACATGTCCTATTTTAAAACACCTTCTACATCAGAAGGGAATTCCTTCATAATCCAAAGATTGGATCCAAGAACCCTTTGAAGATTTGAGTAAAACCTCAACAGGCAATCCTTTTGAAACATCAATTTCAAGTAGAATACGGGCAAAGGTGGAATGATAAATATCAGAAGATTCCTCATCCACCAAAAGAAAATCACCAAGGGCTTCACCCACATCCTCCAGAAGAGAGTCACTCCAAAGGTGGAGGGGAAGATTAGGCAACCAAACCCATATCAGAATCTTGTTAAAAGTTTTAGATGTAGGGTTGAAATCTGAATGCTAGGGCTTAATCATCGACAAATATTTGTCCTCCCAGCTAAAAAAGTTGTCACATAATATTATATTTTTGTCCTAAGCATTATCAAACTTAGCTACAAAAAACCCCTTAGCCATGGGGAAAATATGCACTTTACTAGAAATCAGAGGCTCCCATTCGGAGGTGTTCCAGGAATGCAGCTGGGGAAGGAAAGGCCAAAAACCCCTAAAGCGACAAATCACCCCACAAGCAGAAAGCTCAACAACATTATCGTTTATGTCTTCTTTTGTCTCCTCCTTAAGCTTCACAGATATGGCGTTGGTTACCGGGATAAACCCACCAGACGACGATCTGCCAAGTCTGAAATTCGCTTTTACCCCCTTTGATTTTTTGTGGGATCTCACCTATTCCTACTTTCTTCTAGAACCCTTCACAAAAAACAAGCACTTCAATACCACCAGTCACAGCATGAGCTGAGGCCTCCCCCTGTGCCAGCGCAGAAGGACCACCACCGTTCACCATCGACACAGCATAAGGGAAGTTGCCTTCGTTCGCCGCTGACACAGCAAAGGGCTACCTCATTCGCAATCGCCTCACGAGCAGACTTAAGTGCCTTTGCTGCCCTAACCATCATCTTGCAATCCGTTTGCTCAAACCCTAGGTATTCGTTCGCACCTTCCACCATTTTCTCGGGAAGATCCAAATTATGAACAATGTTATCTAGGCAATAAAAACCCTTTTTGATAGTCACTACATCAAATATAAGGATGTAGCCTTATAGATGTGCAAAAGGGGTAGATGGGGTTGTAAAAAAGAAAATATAGGAGTTTTAGATTATTTGAGGTTGGGGGTTTGGAACAATTCATAGTAAATACTAGTTGAAAATTCAAAATATCAGGGATTAGGGGTTATGAGGAAGTAATGTTGATGGAGAGAATTATGAACAAACAATCCCAAAGAGACAAGATAGTGCTAGAATGTCGTGGATTAGAGTTCAGAGATGACACATACCTAGTGCCACTTAAAAGAGGATCCTAAATCTCAAACTATAATAGAAAGAATAATAAAATTTATTATGTGCACAAGGAAGAGTACCAAGATAAAGGGATGGGAAAAATTTGGCTTCGATAATGTGTATAAAGGAATTGGTGGGGCTTATGAGTCAAGCACGGTAGGAAATGAATACTTACGTAGAAGGAAGACTATAAATTTTATTTTGATAAAGAACTTAGTAAAAAACATCTATTCAAGAGTTAGGAGTTGGGGCAAGTCAATGTGAGATACTTGGATAAGGGATGGTCTAGAGCTTTCGTCTAAAAGATAGATAAATTTTAATAGCAAAGAACCAATAGATTGAGGCATCAAGGAAGACATGGAAGGGTACTCGAGGAAAGGTAACTATGATAGTTTGGCAAGGAAAGAACGAAAAACATGATAGGATAAGGATGTCTAAAAGGTCAGTGCAAATGAAATACTTAGATGTTTTAGTACAAAATTTTAGTAATTAGAGCTTAGGGATGCCAAGGAAATGGTATCAAGGGAAGCACAAGTCTAAAACTCCAATGCTTAATATTTTTAAAGGCATTAATCTAGGGTTTTGGAGCATGGATAGATCATATTTCAACATGGGATATTTTTATGGTCCAATAGTTCTACTTGGAGAATTTTCACAAGGCTAGAGATGAGGATGTCAAGATTGGGTGGAAAGGTATGTGGAGATGGGTTGGATTGCATACTGGGATGGATAACTTTGAAATTCTAAAACCCTCACAACTTTCAAAAACCTAAGAAAATTACCTAAACATGCCACCTACTCAAAACTTTTTGGATTCTTTGTAAACTTTAACATATAATGAGCATATGGGGGATGCCATAGGGAAGCAGTTGGAAAAATTTTGACTTGTGGAAAAAGTTCCACTTATACTATATCAGATTAGTTATAAAAAGTGGTCTAACACAAAGAAACTACAATAAGGGGGAAGGGAAAATAAAGCATGAATAATAATTTGTAAGGCATACAAAGATAGGTTCTAACACAGTGTTTACCACATTTTAAATTGCAAGAGAGCCTTGTGACCTTACCCAAGCAACTAGATAAATTATAAATGAAATTCTATAAATACACAAATATAATATGTATCCAAGGGATGACCATTCTATTATCTTATGCCATTTTAGAGAATCAACTCATGCAAGTCTAGTCTAAAAGTGTACAAAACATATTCTATAAAACATAATAAGGTATTCAACTAAAGTTGTCAATGTTATTGAATGTCTCTATAAAAAATTGTAATGATTTAGGGGAGTCTTTGAACCTAGTTATGGGTTTTGTATTTCCATATTTGTTAGTATTAATGTCATAGAATTTAGACAAACATGTGATAGAATTATAATGCATTACAAGCATTTATAAATGTCTTCTCTTATTTTATGTAGGATTTTGTAGCTTTTTGATGGATTATTAAGCATCTTTGGTTGTAGAAAAAATTGTCCCTTACTTGTGTGTGCATGGAAGTCTATATCCATGTATGGTTTGTAGGTGTATCATTTTGTTCCTTATAGGCTGACTATATTCCCCATTAGAGTGGGGATTGGTCTGGGAGGTGAGTGATCAAAAACATTCGAAATCATAATATATTGTGTTTTTATTATCTTAAGAGTTGAGCAAAGTTCCAACATGCATGTATGTTCCATTGGGGTAACATGCCATATCTTATACAAGATAAAATGGGAAAATCATTGGAGGATCTTGTGAGTATTTTTTCATTCTAATGCATTTTCATGGTTGGATTAAGGAAATCTATTCATATAAACAGACATAGTATTGTTATGTTTTGGTGCATGTATAAGAATGTTGTTATTATCTTAAGAAGACGTTTTACAAGGTTTTACATAGACAGTAACAGATTTTGGGATGCCACATATTGGGTGTAGTTTCCAGTTGGTTGAGTCTTGTTGCAATATGTTCATTTAATTGTCCCATCAAAGATACCTCTAGGAACACCATCCTATGTTTAGTTGATCCCAAAGTGATGGAGTGAGTACCTACTTTCAAGAATTCATCTTTAATCGTCTATATTTTGTTTATGAATCTCTACCCTTTCCTCTTGATGAGAAGTCCCTTGCCTTGAGGATAGGATGACACTCTTGCTTTAGGTTGAAATACCATTATGTGATTTCATATGCCTATTAATAATTTCAACATCAAGCATTCATGATGACCTTAGAGTCTCAACACTTACAAGATATCTACATCAACTTGAATGCTAGGGACAAGCACATGATTTATGAACAAGTGACTCCTTTCGGCCTTTTCCATACAAGAGATAAGGTAGTAGAGGCAAGCACTATAGGTCTTGAATCCACCATCATCATGTAGGATGGTTTCCCTAAAAATGGATCCCCCTAGTTTCAATAATTAAAGTGGTGTGGTATCTAAGGATAATCATTAGTACAAAAAGTTCATGTTCATTGATAAAGCTTCATATGAGGACATTCAGCTTGAGCATGGGGACATAAACTTAGAAGCACTAGACAAAATGACATTGGAAGGAACCAATCCCCAAATAGTCTTCCTAATAGACTTCAATGAAAATATGCAAACCATAATTTCTCATGTTGAACTTCTTAAGGCCACTTTGATTTAAGCTTTATGGTGTTTAGGTGGCTCATACATTTTGTAATTTATAATGTGAGTGGTTGGTAGAAATTTCCACTAATTTGTGACACTAAAATTTTTATGACCTAGATATTGATCTATTTTGTTTCCTAGATTTTTTCTAATTTTCTTAAGAATAAATTGTATCACCCATACATAATCCTATGATTCAGAAAACTGCTACCATATTTCCCACTTTAGTAATGTGATCTCTGGGATTGTTTTATAATTATTTTATTACTAATAACAATGGCATTTTTCCTGTTGGGACTCAAATCTGCAGTTGTATTTTTGCTTGAGTCGCTTCCCTTTTTGTGCCTTAGTTATTTTTTCCAAGCTTATAACCGATCTAAGAAATCAATCATAGGTGGTCTTTTTTCAAAATCTCTTTGCATAGTTGGGTACAACATGAGAAATCAAGCCCACTTTCCTTTTGAACTTTTACAAAATTCTCTAAAGAGTGAAGATTATGCCCTTGCGGGTTTTCACTTCCATCTGATAGTAACATGTCATATGTAGCTTTGATCCATTCTCCCACATTATATATTTCACTATGTATTTCTTGGAAAGGTCTTAAGTGTCCAAAATCAACTAAGTATAAGGTTGTGAAAATCCTTCGCCTATCTAAACTTCCTTTTTAACCCACTTTCATCCTTTTCACTTGCAATTTTCCGCCTTGTGGAAAAGGTTTTCCCATCCAATCTTGCAAAAATTTCCAAGTGAACCAACTCCTTTACACATGTTATTTGTTCTTCCACAATTTTGGCTTTCTCGTGATTTTCTTGCTAGTTCATTCCAAGATTGGCTATGTCTTACGGGTGGATGAAGCCCATCTTCCTACCCCATTTATGTCATCATACCTTATGGACTTTCCCGATCCATCTCAATTTTACCCTTCCCAATTTCTACATCCAGTTCAGATGACTTTCTCTGCAAGCCTAATCCATATCACTTTCCTGCATCTGCACCTAGATGATGTCTTGCTGACATCACCCCACCATGCTTATGTCATTGTATTTGAAGCTCCCCAGTTTATTTCATCCCTCTACTAACATCACCCTTTTTGACATCACTTTCAAGATTTTCCATCCAAACTAAGAATATTGTTCACTTGGCAGATGCATTTGGTTTTTCCACATTCTACTTGTAGGTTGATTGTTTGCAATGACCTAACGAAGCCTTCTAACTTGCATGAAGTTGATAAAGACCAATATGGCTAAGGAGATAGTTTGCGGGTGATTATATGTGAACCATATGTGTTCCTAACAGGTTAAAGTTTCACTTGCACATGAAATTTCTCAATAAACTTGATAGGGGTGTATTTCCTGTCAATGCCAAATTGAAGCCAACTTCCTGCACAAAGGAACGAGCAGGGATTTGCTATTGAAGTAGCTGAGTTCAAATCACCACAGAAGTTTTGCATTGATCAGAATGGCCCTCAAAATATCGTAGTGCATTATTTGAGTTGCTGAGTGATCTGATTGTCCTGATTTTCGTAATTTTAGTTTGTGATTGCTTCCCAAATGATTTTCAAAGTAAATCAAAGTGCCATTGATGCTTCTTCTACCAACCACCAACCAAGAATTTATGACGTGATTTCAAAAAAAAAATTGGTACTTGAAATGTCTATTCACATATTTCAAATTCAACAACCACCAGTATTGTTTATCGTGCCCTTGTTTCACTTTCCCACATTTATGGTGTCACTTCCTTGACCACTACAAGTTATTACAGAGGTCATCCTTTGATACAAGGCATCCATTTTAGGGGAATCTTTCCTAGGCATTGATGTGAAGTTGCTACAATATTTTCCTTTGTTGTTTGGTCCTATTGTCATTTTTTGAATCATTTTCATTTTTATGTCTTCATTATTGTGTGTGTGAATTTAGAGAATAGACTAAATCTAGAATATTTTCTTCAACACATTTATTAATGCAAATGTGATCAATACTAGAGGAATTTGACAAAATTGTAAGATTGTTACACAAGTTGTAGTAACTCTTTTATCTGATTGCATATGAGTTTGGGTAGTTCAAATAATGGATAACTAAGTAGATAACACTATGAATGATGTTCATTGATGCTTGAGATAAGTAGATCACTTCAGTTTTCTCACTTCACCTTTGTATTCCTTCCTTGCTAATCATGACTTTGTTGCCCAAGAGTTGGCACCAATCTCTTGTATGTGTTCTAGTCATCAAAACAAACGAAATTCATAAAATCATTTGTTTTCAGTCCCATTTCATGAGTTCATGTTGTCATTGTTTGTAGGGAATAGAAACCATTATACATGAGTCATGAAACTCACCCCACCTTATGTTTGTTTCCAAGGTGTTATAGCAGCTATATAGGGGTTATAGATAGTCAATTATGTTTAGCCCAATGATAGTTTTAGGGGTTGAATAGGCTAGTTGGGTTTGGCTATCATTCATTTTGTTGTTATTGGTTATCTTAAGTAATTTCAATACCTATTCAGGTATACACCTGGGAATACCCTCTTGAGTATAAGTTAAGCTCAAAGTACAAAAGATAAAAGGTCCACTCTTGTCAAGTTAGCTTAAATTCCTCCACAGTTATGTTGTTGAATTGTTTTATCCACATGATGCCAACCCTAGCCTTGTGAGTAGAATTTGATGACAACTCTCATTCAAATGTTTCATATTATTATAACACATACATAATATTCATTTATAATTTTAGGCATGCATTGGGACCTCAAGTGTGATACTATTAGTTTAGTTATAAATTGATTTAATTTTTATAAGAATGTAATGTACTTCATAAAAAATTCTTCTTCTTTAAACAAAATATCCTTCCTCTATTGTAAACATCAAGTACACTCATTATAAATACTTATAAAGACATGTCCCTTTATAACAATACAGTTGTCAAATACATTTGTATGAGATGAAGAATTAAAGTTCACCCTTCTAAATTCTTTACACAAACTATTTTTCTTTCATTGTACACAAATGTATATACTAGTGATAATATTCCAACATTCCAAATCAACTAAACAAAATTATTAGTAACATGACTAATAAATCTTTGGACATTGTGAATTGAATATCCTATTATACAATTTTGATATGAAACAAGTACAAAACTTAAGTTTCATAAGGTAGTTGTGATTAAGGATTGCAAATAAACATTAGATGTGGCATATGGAATATAGTCTTTGCAAGCATTTGTTAGGTATGCTTACACAAAATAATTCAATTCCTATCTTATCAAATGGAATTTAACCATTATTGCCATTTATTAGGTTTGTTACACATGAATAAAGTAGTCAAATTGACCATATTATGAATATAATTGTAATATTATTTTTAATCCTGTTAATGTCTCCATTGTGTTTCTTTGAAATTCCTATACCCTAATTGATTCTTTTGAGTCTCTCTTGTTTTTAACCTATTGTCACTCTAAACACTCATGAAATGTCCTATTTAGCTCTCTCCCAACCACTTTCAACCATTCATCTCATTAGTCTCATTAGTCTCATTAGTCTCAATTTATAAATCTCATCATGCACATTTTTTAATACCATGATTGTGCAATTAAAATTCAATATAAAATTTGAATTTAGTTTTACATATACAAATGTTATTCTCTTCTCTCTAACATCAATCTATAAACCTCATTATGCAAATTTTTCAAGTGTCATGCATATCTATAGATTATAACATAAATAATTGTAATTTTTTTTACTTCATATATAAATTATAATAGTTTATTTCTAATTAAAACCAAGTACATTGAAACCAAAGTTAAATTAAAAAATATTTGTAAATTCACAAATCTATCAGCTATGTCACCAAATGAAGGGATGTGAATCAAGACTAATTTCTAGCCATAAATGAGACAGATCTATATACAATTGTTTAAAATTACATATTGAATCTGGAATGTGAATATTAATTTTAAATTGTCCACTCATCATAGGCAAAAGATAATATAATTAATCCAAACACAATAACTGTACAAAATGACAAGGATAATTGCGAGTCCTTTCAGATTTCTTGCTGGTCAATCATCTTTCCATATACTTGGAAGTGTTCATCGCCTTTTGTTTTCTTTGTCATTCTCCTTCAGCTTTGTTTTTCATGTATATACAAGCTTCATAAAAACAATTCAATAAAATGTTCATGTTATCATAAAACAGGTCTTCGATAGATACCCCCAAAATGTATGTAAGTAATTATCCACACTGCACTCTATGCATCTGATTTTATGAAGCCAACAACATGACCTGAATTGCCAAATACTAAAATCTAACAGAAAAGAAAAAAGAAAAAAAAAAAAAGCTTTCTAGAAACTGAAAATAAAACCTTGTCCTTGTCCCTTCATCACTATTGGAGTTCTGACATGGTACACATTATTATAGTGCAAACATATTTTTCAGATTGTTTCATTTAGCATCACCAATAATCTCTGCAAGAACATTGTCCCTGCTTAAAATGATGGAAACGGTTTGCATCTCTCACAACAATTTCTCTTCCAACAATCTTGGAGATAAATTTTGTTGCAATGTGGCAATCAGCACATATTCGAAGATTCTTAACAACTCTAATAGTTGTTCTAGGAGGTGTGTTTAACAAACCAAATGCGATTGCCAACTTTTCACTATGGTAGCAAAGAAATAATTCCTTTTCCTCCTCCTCCACAGCATTAAATAAATGTCTTGAATCTGGAAAATACCCTGCTGCCTTCATCTCCCAAGCCAACTTCTCCAACTTTGCATAGATCTCCTGTGTCTGTGGATGTGATCTGTCTCCTACACAAAAGACATGTACTGTTTTATGGCCTTCAATCCAACTACATCCAGGGATCTTTTTAATTCCTCTATCTTTCATCAACCTCCTTACCACTTGAGCCTCGTCCCACCTGCCCACTTCTGCATAGATGTTTGATAAAAGAACATAAGTCGCAGCATTTTTAGTATCTAAATCAAAAAGCAGCATTGCTGTAAATACTCCTAAGCCTAAATTCATATTTGATCTACAGGCTCCAAGAAAACACGTCCACACAACCACCACAGGTTTAACTGGCATCTTAATAATAAAGTTTAGGGTGTCCTCAAGATATCCAGCACGGGCAAGAATGTCAACCATGCACACGTAATGATCAACTGTAGGGGTAACACAATAAGGGTTACTCATTTGATTAAAGTATGTACAGCCCTCATCCACTAAACCTGCATGGCTGCATGCAAATAGAACACATGCAAAGCTTATAATATTAGGATATGTTCCAGAATGCTTCATTATTTCAAAGATTTTGAGAGCATCCTTGCAAAATCCATTTTGTGCATAGCCTGCAATCATTGCATTCCACGAGATGATATCTCTTTGAGGCATCCTGTCAAACAGTTCACGTGCCTTGTCTATACTTCCACATTTTGCATACATGTCTACTAGGGCCGTTGCAACTGCAACGTCTAACAACATTCCCCTATCCTTTATGCTTTGATGTATGTCCATACCCTGTTCCAAAGCTCCCATTTTGGCACAGGCAGGGAGGATGCTGGCAAAGGTTGTGGAGTCTGGCCGTACACCTTCCAATTGCATTTGCTTGAAAGTTTCTAAAGCCTTCTCAACGAATCCATTTTGTGCATATCCTGCAATAATTGCAGTCCATGAAACCACATCTCTTTGAGGCATTCTGTCAAACAATTCACGTGCCTTTTCTACGCTTCCACTTTTTGCATACATGTCTACCAAGGCAGTCACAACTACAACATCTGACAATATTCTTCTATCCTTTATTCTTTGATGGATGTCCATACCCTGTTCGAAAGCTCCCGTTTTGGCACAGGCACGGAGGATACAGGCAAAGGTTGTGGAGTCTGGTTTTATACCTGCAAATTGCATTTGCTTGAAAGTTTCCAAGGCCTTCTCAACAAACCCATTTTGTGTATAGCCTGCAATCATTGCAGTCCATGAGACCACATTTCTTTGAGGCATTCTGTCAAACAGTTCGCGTGCCTTGTCTATGCTTCCACATTTTGCATACGGCCTCACATGAGTAGTTGCAGCTTCGACATCCGACCAGGGTATTCTCTTCTATCGCTTTATGCTTTGATGGATGTTCATACCGCATTTCAGGGCTCCCCATTTTGGCACAAGGTAGAGGGATCTTGCCTGGCAAAGGTGGTGGGTCGACTACACCTCAATTGCATTTGCTTTTTGGAAATTTTGCAAGCGCTTTTCAAAGGAAATCCATTTTACGGCATACTACGAAGAAATCTGCATTCCAGCGGGATGGCTTATCCTGCTGAGGGGCATTTTCTGGAAACGGTTTGTTGCATCTATGCTTCCACATTTTGCATACATATCTATCAGGCATTTCCACCATAGTAGCATGCAAAGTAAATCCCCTTGCATTTATGTTTTGATGGATGCATACCTGTTCCAAAATTCCCATTTTGGCACAGCAGGCAGGAGGATAACTGTAAAGGTTGGCTGGGTCGACTTCACACTACCGATTTCATTTGGCGAAGGTTTTACCAAAACCTTTTCAACCGATCCATTTTTGTGTATCCTCCAGTAGAATTTTACGCAGTCCATGGGGATGACATGCATTATGTCAAACAGCTCCACTTGCCTTGTCTATCGATCCATTTGCATACATATCACAAGGAGCATTTCCAGCTATATTATCACCGGTGAAAGTCCTTCCATTATGCTTTGATGGATGTTCATACCCTGTTCCAAAGCTCCCATTTTAGCACAGGCTGGGAGTACGCTGGCAAACGTAACTTGATCGGGTTGGAGACCTGTTTGTTGCATATGATGAAACAGTGTGACTGCCTCTTGGGGATACCCATGCCCTCTGTACGCTGCAATAATCGTATTCCATGAGACGCTGTCTCGTTCTTTCAGGTGATCAAAGACTTTTCTAGCATCAACCAAACTTCCGCACTTGGCATACATGTAAATAAGCTTATTATGAAAAGTTATGCGTGTAGCAAAGGCAAATCGCCTGTGAGCGATGAAAGAGTAGACATTTTTCCCTTGTGAAAGCGAGTTGGTGGGAATCCAGGTATGAAATAATCGAAGATATGTAGAGCAGTCTTCAGGAGGTTTGTGTGTGTGCAGCACCTCCTTCAACATAGTGCTGTGAGATTGAGATGAGTAGTGGATGGCAATGACATTTTATGATTGTAATTGGAGCGCGAAAAATGTGCAATGTTATTCAGTCTACATGTCTGGCACAATGGCATTGCCAGTGGTAAGGCTGGGAGCATTTTCACTTATGCCAGAGATGACAGCATATAATCACGTTACAAACCCTAGATGAAACAAATCAAACCCTAGAGAATTTCTTGCTTCCATTCTACACCAAAAATTATTTTCACGATTGAATGAACAAAGGACATTAAAATTAAGAAGAAACCAAGCATCCACCCAATGAAACCAGGCATCTACAACAACTATCAGTCCATGAAACCAGAAATTTCGGCACAATTAAATCCTATCAAGAAAGATTTTCAAACATAAGTCACTAACACAGCAGCTATAACCAAGACAAGACCGAGTGCCCCCATTTTAAACTGTAAAAATAACTTCTGTCTGAAAACCCCACAGCAACTCAAAGGAATGATCTCGTAATGAAATTGGGAGAGTAACAAAACTATTTCACTGTGAATGCTATTTCCTTCCCAAGCATTTGCTCTGGTTTTGCCTAATCCATGGTGGTGAAAACCCGAGTAACACTCCTAAAAACAATAAAAATGTGTGTTGAAAGTATAGTTAAACTGATAAAATAAGGAATATAATTTTAAACTAAATAAAAGTATAATGATGTAGTTGTTTATGTAATTTTCTGAAATTTATTTTTAGAGAATTGTCAAATTGTTCTCTCTCACAAGCATTAAACAAGATTTATAATTCTATTATTAATATATTATAAATATTAAGAAATATATAGATATAGATATTAATCATTTGCATAATATATATAGTATATATAATTTATATAAAGTGCTTATATAATATATTATGTTCTATGGAGTTTCCTATCGCGCAGACAAGGGACTAAGGGACAAGGGGCCTAAGTTTGACGATGTTAGGGAACGACGGGGGATGACGGCAGGGGGCAACGAGGGGTGGCATTGAAATACATATAATACTTGAAAAATTAGTTATAAAAAGATGTATAACTATAGAAGCCTAAAGAATAAGGTTTCAACACATTGCAATGATTGCATTGAATTAGTAGTAGTTTTTTTAATTTTAAAATTAAATTGTAATAGTGAACAATGAAAATCAAAATATAGGCATTGGAATGAGAACTAAAAGTTCAAAATTTCATAATAATGATTCATAATTACAGTCAACAATGTTCAAACTTCAAACTTCAAAAACAAAATAGTAAATACTAGACAGTAATACTAGAATAACTCATGACTCATGAGTCAATGGCTAATGGCCTAATGCCTCTAATCATCCCCAAGCTCCATGTCAATCTCCTCATCATTGAAACTGCTAGACCCCACATGCTGCCCTCTTCCTCTCGCAAGAATGAAGAAGCTCCTTTTGGCTTGCTCTCTCCTAAGCTTGCTCCTAACTTCATAAGTCTCCTTGCAAGTTGCAACTCAAAGCCTCAAACTCAAATTTTCACTTCACTCTTCCTCTTCAAGTTCAAACTGTAGTAATGAATTTGTGAATAAGATTGAGACAATATGTCTCTTTTATAACTTTTTTGAGAGGCCTTGGGGGTTGGGGTTGACTTAGGGTTAGGGTTAACCCTTTGAAATGACCTTTTTCCTTTTTTAAAAAATAAAATAAACGTTGCACCACAGGAGTCTTCTGCAAGTTCCCTAAGGTATTGAGGGACATCTGGGAGTCTTGGGGACATTTGGAA